>WNWK01019213.1:0-38263 GCA_009830355.1 Cherax destructor
AACTACAGTGGTCCCTCGATTTTCGGTCGGTCCGACTATCGGTGATTTCGAGTTTCGATGGCTTTTTTCTTTCAAATTTTCCCTCGCCAACCAGTCATTCCCTCGACTATCGGTCCGGGTACCAGACCTGTCTGCCTCGCCGCGCAGGCGTCGTGAGCCGGTCTAGCATTGTTTATCATTGAGAAAACATTACCCAGCGCGCTCATTCAAACATTTCACAATAAATTTATTGTGTTTATTGCTGGTTTAGTGATTGTCCAAAGAAGCTTCACAAGTCGATAAAGGCTATAGCACCAGCCAGCGATAAAGTGTAGCATTAACAGTGTAGCAATGGAAATAAGTCACTCTGTCTGACTTTCTTGGGTTATCCTAGGTTTTCTACACATATGCTGCTATGTACGATAATCTATGTACATAACTGGATTTGTGTATACCTAAATAAACTTAAGTAAGTTAAGCGATTAAGCGATAGAAAATGACTACACAAAACTTAACTCCTACAATGTTGTTTGAGGAATATAGGGACACTGACAAGAGTGCCGCCCTCTGCCACCATCTCCTCCAAGTGTAAATATTTCTTATTTATATAAGTGTAAATATTTCTTATTTATAAATTAAAATATAAATATTTCTTTATTACAAATTATGCACATTGTTTGTGTGATAGTGGTGGTGGCTTTCTGCTGCCGCCGATCACCACCACGGCTTATCAATCAATCAACTTTATTTCTGATAATATTACAAAGAGGGGTTTACATATTATGTTATTTAGACATTTCATGAAGTAAGTATTACAAGAAGGCCAATAATAAGCCTAGGTATGCATAGGCATTTCAGGCAGTCTTATACTAGATCTTACTCTATAGTGACACAATGATTATAATGGTATTAAGGTTAGGTAATTGTAGTGATTAACTAGGTTTACAAAATTGAGGAAGTTTAAAAATTTAAGAATTTAACAATTAGTTTATATATTAATGGAAATGGTGACGTGTTGGCATGATACAGTTTCAATATTGGAGTATCTTAGGCAAACTTATGACTAGCTTAAGAACTATGAAGTAATGGTTGTATTAGAATTTTGGTTACAGTCATGTGCAAATTAAGGGGAATCACATATATCAATAAGTGTATTTTGCTGTGGATATGTGCAAGAATATTATTATTATAATCAAATGAAGCGCTAAACCACAAGGGTTATACAGCGCGGCAGGGCAGGACAGGATGCAGGGAGAATAGATTGTAAGAGGGAGATGGATGATTAGTAGGGTATGGAGTGCAGCAGGACAGTGAATAGTACAGGGATAGATGGTAGCAAGAGATCGAGGTAGAAGGGACTGAGGGTATAATCTTCAGAGTGTGTAGCAAGTCAGTTTCTGTCAAAAAGTCAACGAGAGAGTCAGGATTAAAGAAGGGTCCATCAGCAAGAAGGAAAGGTAAAGAAAGGGCAGCAAAGCGAGGACGCCGTTGGAGGTAAATTCTGCGTGCTCGTTGATAGAGTGGGCAGTCCAACAGAATATGTCGAACAGACACTGGAACCTGACAATGCTCACAGAGAGGGGCAGGGAGCCTCTCCATGAGATACCCATGAGTAAGACAAGTGTGGCCGAGGCGAAGATGAGAGAGTGTAGTCTCCCAACCCCGACATTGGTGACAAGAAGAAGAACAGAAACCTATACTCGGTTTAATAGAACGAAGTTTGTTATTTAGTAGGTCAGAACAGAGTTGTTGCAAACGGATGCGAAGGTGGGTAGCAATGACCACAAAATAGTCCGTGAAAGGAACACCTCTATATGAAACTGGAAGGTCATGTACTGCTGACCGCGCAGCAGTGTCTGCCTGTTCATTGCCCTGTACGTCAATGACCAGGGACCCAACAAAAAACAATATCTTTGTGCTTGCTAATGATACGTTGTAACCAAAGTTGGATACGAAGAACTAGGGGGTGAGGTGTATCAATTTTACAGATAGCCTGTAAAGCACTAAGGGAGTCTGAAACGACCACAAATGGTAACACAGGCATAGATGCAATACGGATAAGTGCCACAAGAATGGCATACAATTCAGCCGTAAATATGCTAGCCGAGGGTAATAGATGCCCTCGCACAATGCTGTCCGGGAAGACTGCTGCGAATCCGACACCGTCCGATGACTTTGAACCATCGGTGTATACTGCGATGGCATGGGAATGAGAACGGAAGTGGTCTAGAAAGAAAGAGCGAGAATCCGCCGTAGGTAGTTGGGCTTTCGCGCAAGGTAGAGGAATAGAACAGACACGGACAGCAGGAACTTCCCAAGGGGGTAGGGGAAATGGAGATGTCACATGAACGTATAAAGGTGGTAGTTGAAGGGAAGACAAGAGTGAAGGTAGACGAAGAGAAAAGGGACTGAGTAAACAGGGGCGACGGACAAATAAAGAGCGCCTACTAACATCTGTGACAATCCTATACATGGAAGGATTGCGGAGGTCATGGGAGCGAACATAATAGCGAATGCAATGTGCATCACGACGATCGGACAAGGATGGAATGTTCGCTTCTACATAGTCTCTCTCAACCGGGGAAGAACGAAATGCACCAAGGTATAAACGCAATCCCAGGTGATGTATGGAATTAAGGCTAGAAAGAGTAGCAGGGGAGGCCGCCAAATATATCTGGTCACCATAATCGAGTTTCAATAAAATTAGGGCTGAATGCAGGCGGAGAAGAGTGCTATGATCAGCCCCCCACGAAAGATGTGCGAGGGTTTTTAGGAGGTTCAGCCGGCTATGACAAGTTGCCTTCAGAGAGGTTATGTGAGATTTCCAGGACAATCGACGGTCAAACAGGGGGCTGAGAAACCTGACTGTATCACGTTCTGGGATACATGAGCCGTATAGGTACAATGGACGATCAGAGACCACTGAACGTCTAGTAATCGTAATTTGACGAGTTTTGCTACTAGAAAATTTAAACCCGTGAGTGGTGGCCCAATCGGAAACTCGGTTGACGGCATGCTGGAGGGAAACTGCAATGAGGTGACAGTCAGCACCCGCACAAGCTATAGCAAAGTCATCCACATAAAGCGATGACCAAATGTTGGATGGGAGAACTGATGCCAGATTATTTACAGCAAGGAGAAAGAGTGTTGTGCCCAGAACACAACCCTGGGGGACACCTTCAGCTTGGACAAAGTCCGGGAAAAACTCATTACTAACCCGAACACGGAAATGTCTTTCAGTTAAGAAAGCCTTAAGGAAAAATGGTAGATTGCCTCGGAGGCCTAAGGAGTGGGCCTGGGTCAAGATATTATACTTCCAAGTTGTGTCATAAGCCTTCTCAAGATCGAAAAAGATGGCGATAACTGAGTGGTTATTGGCAAAGGCATTACGAATATACGTATCCAAGCGCAGTAAGGGGTCAATGGCAAAACAGCCCTTACGAAAGCCATATTGACTAGTGGAGAGACTACTAAGGATGATTGGGAAATGATCGCTATCATGTAAGTCCGGGAGGACAGACCAGGTGAAGTCAAGGACAGTTGATGAAGAGCAGATGGAAAGATCTATGCAAGAGAAAGAATGAGTTCGGGGATCAAAATGGGTAGGAGTACCCGTATTTAAAACATGGAGGGGGAGAAAAGCAAGAAATGCCTCCAACTGAATGCCACGGGAGTCACAGTGCGACCCTTCCCAGAGAAAATGGTGTTTGTTAAAATCGCCAAGTAATAGAAGGGGTGGCGGCAAGGAAGAAACCAGAAAATCAACATCTGGGATAGACAATGCTCGCGAAGGGGAGAGATATAAAGAACAGAGTGTATACCACTTATTCAAGTGGATACGGGCTGCGGTGTAATGTAGAGAAAGAATGAACATAGAGCTGACGGTATGGAACACCAGTGCGTATAAGAAGAGCACTTTCATTAAAGGTTCCATCGGAAAAAGGATCCGATGAATACAACAAATCATAGCCTGAAAAGGGCCGGATAACAGAGGATTGCAATTTGGGTTCTTGCAAACAGACACCAACAGGAAAAAACTGGGAGAGCAACACCTGAAGCTCACCCCAGTTATCCCTGAGGCCTCGGATATTCCACTGCAAATACGCCATGATGTATGGAGAGAAAGATATAAGTCGAAGTTAGAGGTATCTATGGACTAGGGTTAGAAAAGTCCACGTGTGGAGGCAGCGGAAAACTTGTAATCAGAGAAGGAGGGGAACGCTGTGAAGGAAGGAGGGGTATAGACGGAGAAGAGAGAGGAGGAGGAACCGGAGGTGGAGCAGTGTCCATCAACGGTTCAGTCTCTGCAATAGCCTCCAGCATTTCGGGAGTCATAGATGCAGGATATGGGACCACATTAGAGATGAAAGGAGGAGAAGTGTGAGCGACAATCTGGGAGACCATAGACGGAATGAAAGTAGAGGGCGAGGAGATGGAAGAGGAAACTGACAAAAGGGCTTGGGAGGGGACAGGAGTGGAAGCGGCCTGGGGCGGGGCAGTCAAGGAAAGAATGTGGGAGGGGACAGGGGATGAAGACATTGAACGAGGAGGAGGATGAACCTCCACTCACGTTACAGAACTAGTCGGAGGTGAAGAACCCGGCAATGGGGATTTTTTGCCGGACTTATGAGAAGAAGAGGGGCATTGAGGTTTAGGTGGTGAACGAGGGCGTGTAGACACAGAACTGTGCGAGTGAGTAGAGGAAGGGGTGTAGACAGTATGGGATGCCGAGGTAGAGACCTCGGAGCCAAGAACAGCAAAAGGATTCAAAACAGGGGTGACTGAGGATGGGGCGACCACAGAGGAAGCCGGGGAAGTTGAGACCCCAGAAGTGGGGCGACGTTTAGCAATGCGAGAGTAGGAAATACGGGAAAGTCTCCCTTGAAGGCGTAGATGAGAGATGGCCATAGATTATGAGAAGCCTTCCGTCTCTGAGACAACGGATTTCCCGCTCATTCAGGTAAACCTGACAACGGCAAGAGTACGATGGATGCGCCTCATGACAGTTAAGGCAAGAGGGAGGTAGATTACAAGGACTGGCATGGTCGTCGGCACCACAGACTGGGTATTCGGCCATGGACCTGCAATATTTCGCTGGATGACCAAAACACCAGCAGTCTCTACACTGTTGCGGTGAAAGGGTCACCTTTCAAACTTGTAAACGTTGACCTGCAATGTAGACCAAAGGTGGAAGTTCACGGCTGTCAAATGTTAAATGAGCTATATTGCAAGGATAATGTCTTCGCTTATTGGCAGGGAGGACAAAAGTGTCAACTTTAAGGATAAGGAGTTCTTGGAGCTCAAGCTGCTCCAAAATGTCATCACCACATGTCTGGAAATTCCGTTGGACAATGGTGTGGGGTAAAATGACAGTACCACTACAAGAATTGAGTGAATGATGTTTGTCAATAGTGATAGGAATTGTATCTATTGTCGTAAGGAGAGAAAGATCGCGAGCTTGGCCAACATTCTGGACCGTGATGATGCGAGTGCCGCTCTTGAGAGCGTGAAATGAGATATCTTTACCAACATGGCATAGCAGAGCCTTACCAATACTATGATCTGAAAGATAGGTATTAAGAGAAGTCAGTCGTACAGTAAAAAACTTTGTTCATTGAGTAGTGTGAAACAAAGTGTTTAAGGGGAGTGCGTGACGAGTTGGTCGTTTCTAAGATGAACGAGAAGGAAGTGTCGAATCGTCATGTAAGGGTCTTGGTTGTTTGAATGTGGGACCGGGGGTGGTCCGATGTGTGACGGGCGAGCGATCCAAAAATTGCCACACCGTTGAGGGAGAAGCCGGAATCAAGGTCAGAGAAGAGTGAAGGTCAGACGTGTCAAAAGGGCCAGTCGGAACCCCGGTACCTGAAGCAGGTGACGAACCGGCACCAGCAAGAGGTACAGGGGTATTAGAGATGTCCGAAGAGTTGTCCATTAACGAGGTAGGGTCAGAACTAGGTGCGGTATCAAGAATTGACCAGGTTGTAGGTTCACGGATTAGGGCATCCATGGTTAGTTTATTTCTTTCTTTTTGTTTTTAAGAAAAAAAAAAGAGAAGAAAATAAAAATGAAAAAAAAAAATAAAAAAAAGGGGAGAACGTGGAGGAATAGCTCCTAGGAGGAATGAAAGTTGCAACAGGATGCATAGACACAATACCAGACACAAAAATCTCTATGACATTCCCATGTCCGGCTAAACCTCTACAAAAATTCAATGTACATACATAAAAGGGCCTAAAATCTGGAACTCCCTGCCTGAAAACTCTAGAACTGCAGACTCAACCACCATTTTCAAAACAACCATTAAAAAACATCTCGTCTCTCTAACACACCCCATCATCAGCTAACCAAACGAAAACCGCCTAATTCTTTTTTTTTTTGTATCATGAACACATCCAAAACAATATAGTCTTACTCTCGTTATTTGCAATTCCACCCTAATTTACACTTACACCCACCCAAATGAATTTATGGTTCTGATGTAGGTTGCACAATAGTAGGTGTGGATGTTCTGTACAGGTATCCCTCAACTTTCGCGTTTTCTACTTTCGCGGGCTTCACACATCCGCGAATTCCCGGCCGCCAAATTACCAGCCGCCAAATTCCCACCCACCAAATCATATTTAAGTTTCCCGCCACCCGAGCGTCCCTACTATCTTCCCTCCGACCCGGCAGCCAGCCCACCCACCACTCACTCACTCACTGAGTGTTTTCTTCATTCATTATTTGTTATTAAACTACAGTATAACAAGTATGTAGTACTATATAGTACAATATTTTACTATGTTTTTATGCGTTTTATGATTGCTCATGATTCAATAGGTTAAGGAAGCAGTAAGTAATGAATGTACTAAATAAAGGTTATCTATCTATTACATTTATTCCAAATTGATATCAGAAACATGATAAATACCCTAGAACTGTAATAAAGATGCTGAAATGAATAATATATGCCATATTATATGAGGGGTAACAGAGCAGGCAGACCGCCACCATATATGAGATGTTTACATCAGGGTAAACATGCCTAAATCACTCTTGTCGTAAGAACAAATGCAAAAATAGCATTTATTGTTTTTAGAATAATAATTTATAATAATTGATCTGGAGCACTTTAAATGTTATCAGTATTTGGTAGCTGACATTTAGAGCACTCCACAGCAATTATTATAAATATAATAATTATTTTATTATTAATATTAATATTATTATTTTCTTACAATATATTGTAGGGAAATAATAATAATAATAATAATAATAATAATAATAATAATAATAAATAAAAATTACTGTGGAGTGCTCTAAATGTCAGCTACCAAATACTGATAACATTTAACCCTTTCAGGGTTATTGACGTACTAGTACGGCTTACGCCCTGGGGTTATTGACGTACTAGTACGCCTAAATTCTAACACCCTCAAATCAAGCAGAAACAGGATGTTAGGCCTAGATGTGATAGAATGGGTCTGTGCGGTCAGTGTGCGCAGTATAAAAAAATTCCTGCACCACACAGTGCATAATGAGGAAAAAAAAAAACTGACCGTGTTTTTGGTTTAAAACAGCGACTTTGCAGTCTATTTTCGTATGGTATTTATTGATGTATTCTCGTTTTCTTGGTCTCATTTGATAGACTGGAAGATATATTACAGAAATAGAGATGATTTTGATTGGTTTGACAAAGACAAGTACCTTGAAATTGAGCTCAAATTAGCGAAAAAGTTCGATTTTTGACGATGTTCAAGAGTAAACAAATCACACCATGCATCCAATACACATCAACTGGCGAGTCTAATATTCATGCACAAGTGCTCTAATATTATTTATACCATTTATACAATGATGCAGTTGTATACATAACAGTAAATCTTCTATTTTTTTGTGAGAATAAAAAATCAAAATGAAAAGCAAAAGTAATGTAAGAGGGGCCTGGAAACGTGACTAATGAACAGAGAAGACGTTATTTTAGTGCCAGGAATGTCTGCCTTGTTTATTATGGACCCTATTTTGAAATTGGCATCGTTTGAAATTTGTGTGAAATTGGCCAAATTGCCATTTTCTGACCACTATTTTGGGTAGTTGTAATAGGTAAATAGGCGGTTTCTTGTACTCAATCGATAGAAGAAATGGAGTTCTAGCGAAATAGCTATAATTTTAGTTGCCTGAAACATTGGAATTTGCCGAAAATAGGGCTCAAAGTGGGCGAAATCGCCAATGCGTAAGTGTCATGGCTGCCGCTAACTTCGCGAAAGCATAATTCCGTTAGTTTTCGATCAAATTTCATAATTTTTGTGGCGTTATGATCGGAAAAAGATTCTCTATCATTTCATAAGAAAAAATATTTTTTTTTTTTTTTTAAATTTTTGGACCCTGAGAACGAGTTTCGGAGACCCCCCTTGGACCCTGAAAGGGTTAAAGTGCTCCAGATCAAGAGTGATTTAGGCATGTTTACCCTGATGTAAACATCTCATATATGGTGGCGGTCTGCCTGCTCTGTTACCCCTCATATAATATGGCATATATTATTCATTTCAGCATCTTTATTACAGTTCTAGGGTATTTATCATGTTTCTGATATCAATTTGGAATAAATGTAATAGATAGATAACCTTTATTACTAATATTAGTGTAATTACACAACATTTTATTAGCACTAAGGCTAACATCCAACACCCATGACGACTCACCAGATACTGAATGTTACTGCGCCTCTCCCTCCCTCCAATAGCTCCTCCCACTTCGTAACGATGTTAGATAGTAAATTTAATGTATTTTTCTGTAAGCTTAACTCGTTGTATGTGTATTTTACTTTTTTATTGTTTTCTGTAATATATGAGTTATGCAAATTAAAATAGTTATGAAGTTGGAGTTTCATTTTTTGTTCTAATGTATACATATTTAATTCAACATTTGGCATCATTACAAAGTGGGCGGAGCTACAGCAGAGGGAGAAGAAGCAGTGTGTATGTAACTCTTGATTATCCATGACACTTCACAACACTATAAAATACTATTGTATAATTATACTATTACAGGCCTCCCTCCACAGCCAGCTCATGTCAAAATAACATGTATATAGTACATTATTTAAAGATGTTTATATGTGTTTTACGATTGTTCATGGTTCAATAGGTTAAGGAAGCAGTATTGTATTATATTTCCCTACAATATATTGGGGCACCAAACATTCGCGATTTTTCAACATTCACGAGGCTCTTGATCCCCTAACCCTCGCGAATGTTGAGGGATACCTGTACAGTGATTAGGTTTACGTCTTTGAAGAGTGTTGGGTTATTATTGGCTTTAGGTGAGTTGCTGCTGTTGATCCCCAGGTACAAACAGCATAGGTGAGGTATTGATAGATGAGTGAATAGTATAGTATTAGTATTTGACTGACTCCACAACTACTACTACTACTACTACTACTACCACCTCTACCACTACCTCTCTTGTCCCGTCCTTGTCTGCTGGCCTATATATACTCCCTCCTTCTCTCCTTTTTGTTAGTGTGACTTTGTAAATGGTCCAAGTCAGACCGAAATGTCATCATAAGCTCCTCTCATCTATGTGCGGGTTATTTGTGTATTGTTTCAGTCATGGTATTGTGCCTTTTTTTTATTATTGGTGGACTGATTACGTCGACTCCAGGCTGAGGGACTGATTACCTCAATCTCCTTCTGATCTTCAATGTTCTTCTTTGCAATGGACTGATGAAGCCACTGTGGCAAAACATTTCCACAAGAAAGATACCCAAGTGTTGCACATGTGTCTAATTTATCAACTTGTTAATTCTCTGAACCATTTATCTACATATATATGCTGTATGGATACTGAGGTTTAAGATAATTTGAGCTATAATACAGGCTCAAAATGGTGTTAAAGTGCATATAGTGCAACATGTGCAGAGACAATTATAACAACATTATCAGCAAATACAATATTGTTGTATCAACTCAGCAAAGAGAAATTAAATAAGACGTATTAAAACATTATATCAGAGAAGGACATAAGGTAAAGAAACTTTTTAAATATGCAAGCTTAAACTTGAAGTGTTAGGTAAAGTTAAAAATGAATGATTTAGAAAAAAAATGAATTAATGAATTAATAAATAGTATTAGCTTTTTTTCTGTCTCATAAACACGCTGGATAACAGGTATATCTAGCTACTTCTACTTACATGTAGGTTACACTACACAGGCATGCACATGCATATATATACAGTGGTACCTCGAGTTACGATATTTTTTTGTTCGAGAATGCTGTTCAAGTGCCATTACCAAACAAATTTATCCCCATAAGGAATAATGTAAAATAGACTAGTCCTTTTACACCCCCAAAAATATACCTACAAAAGCATTTAAAAAAATAAACTTACATAAAAGGGCGATTTTGGGGACCATCGTAACTTGAGGTACCACTGTACATACACACATCTATGTTTTTCTTCTTTTTCTTAATAGCTCTTGTTCTTCTTTATTTCCTCTATTGTGCATGGGGAAGTGGAAAAGAATTCTTCCTCCGTAAGCCATGCGTGTCGTATAAGGCGACTAAAATGCCGGGAGCAATGGGCTAATAACCCCTTCTCCTGTACACATTTACTAAAAAAACGAATAAGAAAAGCTATATAAAACTGGGATGTTTGAATGTGCGTGGATGTAGTGCGGATGATAAGAAAGAGATGATTGCTGATGTTATGAATGAAAAGAAGTTGGATGTCCTGGCCCTAAGCGAAACAAAGCTGAAGGGGGTAGGCGAGTTTCAGTGGGGAGAAATAAATGGGATTAAGTCAGGAGTATCTGAGAGAGTTAGAGCTAAGGAAGGGGTAGCAATAATGTTGAAGGACCAGTTATGGAAGGAGAAGAGGGAATATAAATGTGTAAATTCAAGGATTATGTGGATTAAAATAAGGGTCGGATGCGAAAAGTGGGTAATAACAAGCGTGTATGCACCTGGAGAAGAGAGGAGTGTAGAGGAGAGAGAGATTTTGGGAGATGTTAAGCGAATGTATAGGAACCTTTGAACCAAGTGAGAGAGTAATTGTAGTAGGGGACCTAAATGCTAAAGTAGGAGAAACATGTAGAGAGGGTGTGGTAGGTAAGTTTGGGGTGCCAGGTGTAAATGAAAATGGGAGCCCTTTGATTGAACTTTGTATAGAAAGGGGTTTAGTTATAGGTAATACATATTTTAAGAAAAAGAGGATAAATAAGTATACAAGATATGATGTAGGGCGTAATGACAGTAGTTTGTTGGACTATGTATTGGTAGATAAAAGACTGTTGAGTAGACTTCAGGATGTACATGTTTATAGAGGGGCCACAGATATATCAGATCACTTTTTAGTTGTAGCTAAAGTGGGAGTAAAAGGTAGATGGGATACAAGGAAAATAGAAGCAGTAAGTAAGAGAGAGGTGAAGGTTTATAAACTAAAAGAGGAGGCAGTTAGGGTAAGATATAAACAACTATTGGAGGATAGATGAGCTAGTGAGAGTGTAGGCAATGGGGTCGAAGATGTATGGAGTAGGTTAAAGAATGTAGTGTTAGAGTGTTCAGCAGAAGTTTGTGGTTACAGGAAAGTGGGTGCAGGAGGGAAGAAGAGCGATTGGTGGAATGATGATGTAAAGAGAGTAGTAAGGGAGAAAAAGTTAGCATATGAGAGGTTTTTACAAAGTAGAAGTGATGCAAGGAGGGAAGAGTATATGAAGAAAAAAAGAGAGGTTGAGAGAGTGGTCAAGCAATGTAAAAAGAGAGCAAATGAGAGAATGGGTGAGATGTTATCAACAAATTTTGTTGAAAATAAGAAAAAGTTTTGGAGTGAGATTAATAAGTTGAGGAAGCCTAGGGAACAAATGGATTTGACAGTTAAAAATAGGAGAGGAGAGTTATTAAATGGAGAGTTAGAGGTATCGGGAAGATGGAGGGAATATTTTGAGGAGTTGTTAAATGTTGATGAAGACAGGGAAGCTGTGATTTCGTGTATAGGGCAAGGAGGAATAACATCTTGTAGGAGTGTGGAAGAGCCAGTTGTGAGTGTGGGGGAAGTTCGTGAGGCAGTGGGTAGAATGAAAGGGGGTAAGGCAGCTGGGATTAATGGGATAAAGGTAGAAATGTTAAAAGCAGGCGGAGATATAGTTTTGGAGTGGTTGGTGCTATTATTTAATACATGTATGGAAGAGGGTAAAGTACCTAGGGACTGGCAGAGAGCGTGTATTGTTCCTTTGTATAAAGGCAAAGGGGACAAAGAGAGTGCAAAAATTATAGGGGAATAAGTCTGTTGAGTATACCAGGTAAAGTGTATGGTAGAGTTATTATTGAAAGAATTAAGAGTAAGACGGAGAGCAGAATAGCAGATGAACAAGGTGGCTTTAGGAAAGGTAGGGGGTGTGTAGACCAAGTGTTTGCAGTAAAACATATAGGTGAACAGTATTTGGATAAGGGTAAAGAGGTTTTTGTGGCATTTATGGATTTGGAAAAGGCGTATGATAGGGTGGATAGGGGGGCAATGTGGCAGATGTTGCAGGTGTATGGAATAGGAGGTAGGTTACTGAAAGCAGTGAAGAGCTTTTATGAGGATAGTGAGGCTCAGGTTAGAGTGTGTAGGAGAGAGGGAGATTATTTCCTGGTAAAAGTAGGCCTTAGACAGGGATGTGTGATGTCACCGTGGTTGTTCAATATATTTATAGATGGGGTTGTAAGAGAAGTGAATGCGAGGGTCTTGGCAAGAGGTGTGGGGTTAAAAGACAAAGAATCAAATACAAAGTGGGAGTTGTCACAGTTGCTCTTTGCTGATGACACTGTGCTTTTGGGAGATTCTGAAGAGAAGTTGCAGAGGTTGGTGGATGAATTTGGTAAGGTATGTAAAAGAAGAAAATTGAAAGTGAATACAGTGAGCCCCCGGTTCTCGTCGGCAATCCGTCAGAGAGGGCCCGTCGACCACCGGTTTGGTCGAACTCCGATTCTATTTTCCCCATAAGAAATAATGGAAATAAAATTAATCCGTCCCAGACATCCAAAAGTATTAAAATAAAATATTTTTTAGAACTTTTTGACATTAAATTAAACACAATTTTATAACAAAATTATAAATAAATAGTACAATAACATGTCACTTACTTTTATTGAAGAGTTGTTGATGTGTGGAGGACGGGAGGAGGGAGAAGGTGGAGTAGTATGCTAGTGTTTGGAAGGGAATCCCTTCCATTAACACTGCAGGTAACAAGTTCTTTTCTGGGGTTACTTCCCTTTTTCTTTTAATGCCACTAGGACCATCTTGAGAGTCACTGGACCCCTCTCTACCAAAAAATCTGTCCAGGGAGCTCTGTGTCTGGCGGTTCTTTAAAATGTCCTTAAAATGTAACAAGACATTGTCATTAAACATGTCGCATACACGGCGTGCAACATCTTGGTTAGGGTGATAATCATCCATGAAGCCTTGCACATCAGCCCATTTGTCACAGATCCCCCTAATCCTTGAAGAAGGCACATTCTTCCATCTCGGTTCCACCTCCTCCTCCTCGGGACCATTTTCCTGACCTGTGGTCTCTTGTTGCAGTTGCTGTTGAAGCTCTTGCAGATCTTCAGTGGTTAACTCTTCATTGTGCTCCTCCACCAACTCTTCCACATCCTGGGTACAAACATCCAACCCCATGGACTTGCCCAGTTCCACAATTTCTTCCACAACAGGCTCAGGCTCAGGGTTCTGAGGCTCAGCCCCAAAACCTTCAAAATCTAGGACACAGTCTGGCCACAATTTTCTCCAGGCAGAGTTCAAAGTCCTGGTAGTCACTCCCTCCCAAGCCTTACCTATAAGCTTTACACAATGCAGGATATGGAAATGCTCTTTCCAAAAGTCTTTTAGTGTCATATCCATGTTGTGGTCACATCAAAGCACTTTTGAAACATTGCTTTGGTGTAGAGTTTTTTAAAGTTGCAAATGACCTGCTGGTCCATGGGCTGGAGGAGAGGAGTGGAATTAGGGGGCAAGAACTTCACTTTGATGAACTCACAGCCTTGCACAATTTGCTCTGCCAAGTCTGGAGGATGACCAGGAGCATTGTCCATTATCAGGAGACACTTAAGTGGTAAATTATTTTCCTCGAGATATTTCTTCACACTGGGGCCAAACACGTTTTGAACCATTCAAGGAAAATTTCCCTAGTGACCCATGCCTTACTGTTAGACTTCCACATCACACACAAATTAGACTTTTTGATACCACATCTGCCAAACACTCGGGGATTTTCAGAATGATACACCAGTAAAGGCTTCACTTTGCAATCACCACTGGCATTAGCACACATCATGAGAGTGAGCCTGTCTTTCATAGGCTTATGTCCTGGCTGTGCCTTTTCCTCCTTTGTAATGTAGGTCCTGTTTGGCATTTTCTTCCAAAACAGGCCTGTTTCGTCACAATTGAACACTTGTTGTGGTTGGAATTGTTCAGCCTCTATGTACCCCTGGAATTCTTGCACATATTTTTCAGCAGCATTTTTGTCAGAACTGGCTGCCTCACCATACCTCACAACACTATGTATGCCACTTCGCTTCTTAAATCTGTCAAACCAGCCTTTGCTGGCTTTAAATTCGTTCACTTCAGCACTCGTTGCAGGCATTTTCTTGACGAGATCATCATGCAACTGCCTTGCTTTTTCACATATTATTGCCAGCGTAATACTATCTCCTGCTAACTGTTTCTCGTTGATCCACACCAACAACAAAGTTTCCACTTGTTCCAGCACTTGAGATCTCTGTTTTGTGACCATACTTGCACCTTTCGCAACAGCAGCATCCTTGATTTCCTTTCTCTTGGCCAAAATGGAAGAGATGGTGGAATGGGATTTGCCATAGAGCCTGGCCAGCTCAGTGACACGCACTCCACTTTCATATTTTGCTATCATCTCCTTCTTCAATTCTACCGTATTTCTGACATTCTTTACCACAGGTTTGGCACTAGGAGCTTTCTTGGGGCCCATGGTGGCTTATTTACCAGTTGCAAGCACTAAAAACACTGGAATAATGACAATATATATGGTATGAATGCGTGGGTGGTGCGTGGGTAGTGTTCGCTCGCTTGTAAACAATAACACACTGAGTGCCTGGGCGCCCAGCTGGGCCACGGCCACATGCGTACGCGTTCGGGACGGATAGCCGACTCGTCGAACTCCGAGTGGCCGCCTAATACCGAGTCAAAAATATTGTAAAAATCCTCGTCGAACACCGATTTGGCCGAGCACCGACGCCGTCGAACACCGGGGGTTCACTGTATAGGAAAGAGTAAGGTGATGAGGATAACAAAAAGATTAGGTGATGAAAGATTGGATATCAGATTGGAGGGAGAGAGTATGGAGGAGGTGAATGTATTCAGATACAGTGGACCCCCGAGTTTCGTAAAAATTTCACACCTGAAGTCTGCTCAAGCGCTATTACCGAACGAATTTACTCCCTTAAGGAAAAATGTCACGTAGGTTAGTCTATTTCAGACCCCCAAAAATACACTTCCACAAGCACTTACAATATTATACTTACATAACTGTACGATTTCCGGGGTTTACGAAACTCGGGGGTCCACTGTATTTGGGAGTGGACATGTCAGCAGACGGGTCTATGAAGGATGAGGTGAATCATAGAATTGATGAGGGGAAAAGGGTGAGTGGTGCACTTCGGAGTCTGTGGAGACAAAGAACTTTGTCCATGGAAGTTAAGAGGGGAATGTATGAGAGTATAGTTATACCAACACTCTTATATGGGTGTGAAGCATGGGTGATGAATGTCGCAACGAGGAGAAGGCTGGAGGCAGTGGAGATGTCATGTCTGAGGTCAATGTGTGGTGTGAATATAATGCAGAGAATTCGGAGTTTGGAAATTAGGAGGAGGTGCGGGATTACTAAAACTATTATCCAGAGGGCTGAGGAGGGGTTGTTGAGGTGGTTCGGACATGTAGAGAGAATGGAACGAAACAGAATGACCTCGAGAGTGTATAAATCTGTAGTGGAGGGAAGGCGGGGTAGGGGTCGGCCTAGGAAAGGTTGGAGGGAGGGGTAAAAGAGGTTTTGTGTGCGAGGGCTTGATTTTCAGCAAGCATGCGTGTGCGTATTTGATAGGAGTGAATGGAGACAAATGGTTTTTAATACTTGACGTGCTGTTGGAGTGTGA
Organism: Cherax destructor; assembly: GCA_009830355.1. Classification (NCBI taxonomy): domain Eukaryota; kingdom Metazoa; phylum Arthropoda; class Malacostraca; order Decapoda; family Parastacidae; genus Cherax; species Cherax destructor. The sequence goes on from WNWK01019213.1 coordinate 16,123, forward strand.
GCAAAGTAACATTTATGACGGGATTCAGGGAAACCTGCAGGCCGGACTTGAGTCCTGGAGATGGGAAGTACAGTGTCTGCACTCTGAAGGAGGGGTGTTAATGTTGCAGTTTTAATACTGTAGTGTAAAGCACCCCTCTGGCAAGACAGTGATGGAGTGAATGATGACGAAAGTTTTTCTTTTTCGGGCCACCCTGCCTTGGTAGGAATCGGCCGATGTGTTAATAAAAATAAAAAAAAAAATATTAGCTTACTTTATTTAAAGTTTTCTATGTACAGAAGGGGCCTGCTTATACAGCAGGTTAGGTTCCGGGCTACTGCTGTAAAGTGAAAATCGCTGTAAAGTGAAAATTGCTGTAAAGTGAAACTTTTTTTTTTTTTTACTTTCAAATGCATATAAAAGCCTGGTAACATGTTTACACTATTATATATATTAAGTGAGCAGTATAGCTAGGCCTAAAAAATGAATATACAGTACACACACTACTTACCTTAACATACTTTCATCCATAGCTTACAGCGAGTGGTGAATACAGACACTCCTCATTTAGCGACGTACTCGTTTACCAACCACTCGGAGTTACAACAGGCTCTTCGACCAGTCGATATTGTGTGCCGTACAAAAACTTGGGTCATGGAAACAGGCAGCACGGCGTCTCAGCGTCGAGTATCTCAGTCTCTTTCCCGCAGCAACTCAGTATACTAGCTTTCATCTCAAAGAATACATACTGTATTTGTACAAATTTGTACTTTATTATGCACCCCATAGTACAAGATGTCAGCGAAAAGGAAGATCTTGATTTCACCTTAAGAAGCACCAAGAAACAAAGGAAGGCTATCGATCTTGAGGTGAAAATGAAGATTACATCATTTTTATACTGGAAATGGGAAGTACAATGCCTGCACTTTAAAGGAGGGGTCTGAGATAGTGACAGCTGGGAGGGACTTTTCTCAGCTGTAGTATCTGAGCTCCTCTGCAAAGACAGTGATTATGTATGAGTGTGGTGAAAGTGTTGAATGATGATGAAAGTTTTTTCTTTTTGGGGATTTTCTTTCTTTTTGGGTCACCCTGCCTCGGTGGGAGACGGCCGACTTGTTGAAAAAAAAAAAAAAAAATGTAAGAGTTATGCAAATTAAAACAAAGTTATCAAGTTGGAGTTTCCTTTAGACCTTCTCTTTATTCAGAATAAAATATTTTAAATATTTTTTTATTTTATTAACACATCGGCCATTTCCCACCAAGGTAGGGTGGATTGAAAAGGAAAAACTTTCACCATCATTCACTCCATCACTGTCTTGCTAGAGGTGTGCTTACACTACAGTTATAAAACTGCAACATTAACACCCCTCCTCCAGAGTGCAGGCACTGTACTTCCCATCTCCAGGACAAGTTCGGTCTGCCGGTTTCCCTGAATCCTTTCATAAATACAGTGGTACCTCGGGATATGAATTTAACTAATTCTAGAAGGCTGTTCGAGTGCCAATACCGAATGAATTTGTTCTCGTAAGGAATAATGTAAATTAGATTAATCCGTTTCAGACCCCCAAAAATACACTTACAAAAGGACTTATATAAATACACTTACATAATTGTTCGAGTTTTGAGCTGTTCGTATCCCAAGGTACAACTGTACCCTGCTCACACACCAACAGCACGTCAAGTCCTAAAAAGCATTTGTCTCCATTCGCTCCTAACACTCTCACACATGATTGCTGGAAGTCCAAGCCCCTCGCACAAAAAAAAACTCCTTTACCCCCTCCCTCCAACCTTTCCTAGGCCGACCTCTACCCCACCTTCCTGTCAGTTGTTATAAATGCTTGAAGTATCAGTAAGGGGTGGTTCCTCGCTTAGCGACGAATTTGTTTACCAACGTGGTCTTAGGAACGAAACTCTGTCATTAAGTGAGGAGTGTCTGAATAAATGAAGAATAGGTATAATTGAAAACCGCTGTAAAGCAAAGCACTGTAAAGCGGGGCCTGCCTGTACAATACTTATATACTGTATATACAGTCAAGAATATTACTTGATATCCAAAGTAGGAAGACTCTTGTCTATGTTGACATTGACCCTGTACACAATCTGCACGAGAGGGTCTTTCAGTTCATGTGTGAATACTGTCTGCAGATTTCCTGCGTTGTCTACCCGCCAACCAACTGTAGCACCAGACTGGAAGAAAATTTTACATTAGACTGTAGTACCAGTGTTAGCCAAACAATTATATAAACAGTTTATCTAATTTTAATGTTTTCCTCCAGTGAAGTACTGACCTAATTTAATTGGGTGACCCTAAAGAGAATTTTCAACCACTTATAGTACTATAAAAAATATTTGAAAAAATCAACAAACACTGTACAGTGGTACCTCGGTTTTCGTCGATAATTCATTCCAGAATGCTGTTTGAGCGCTGTTACCAAATGAATTTGTTCCCATAAGGACAAATGTGAATTAGATTTGTCCATTTCAGACCCCCAAAAATACACTTACAAAAGCACTTACAATAAATACACTTACATAATTGTTCGAGTTGGGAGCTGTACGAAAACTGAGGCACCACTGTATATTCTTACATAAAAAAGCATTGACCAGGGAGGTGTAAGATCTTTCAGGAGTGAGGAAGAGCCATTTGAGAGTGTGAGGGGAGGTGAGTGAAGCAGTGGGTGAAATGAAAGAAGGTAAAACAGCTAGGATTAATGGGATCAAGACAAATGTTAAAAGCAGATGGGAATATAGTTTTAAGAGTGGTTGGTGCATTTGTTTAACCCTTTCGGGGTTAGTGCCGTACTAGTACGTTTTACGAGCAGGGGTTGGTGCCGTACTAGTACGCCCAAATTCTAGCGGCCTCAATTTAAGCAGAAAACGTCTGGTAGGCATACATATGAAAGAATGGGTCTGTGTGGTTAGTGTGCACAGTATAAAAAAAATCCTGCAGCACACACTGCATAATGAGAAAAAAAAACTCTGACCGTTTTTTTATTAAAACAGCGAATTTGCAGTCGATTTTCGTATGGTATTTATTGATGTATTCTCGTTTTCTTGGTCTCATTTGATAGAATGGAAGATATATTACAGAAATAGAGATAATTTTGATTCGTATGACAATGACAAGTACCTTGAAATTGAGCTCAAAGTAGCGAAAATGTTCGATTTTTGACGATGTTCAAGAGTAAACAAATCACACCATGCGTCCAATACACATCAACTGGCGAGTCTTATATTCATGCACATGTGCTCTGATATTATTTATACCATTTTTACAATGATGCAGTTGTATACATAACAGTAAATCTTCTATTTTTGTGTGAGAATAAAAATTCAAAGTGGAAAGAAAAAGTAATGGAACAGGGGCCTGGAGACGTGGCTAATGAACAGAGAACATGTTATTTTAGTGCCAGGAATGTCTGCCTTGTTTACTCTGGACCCTATTTTGAAATTGGCATTGTTTGAAATTTGTGTGAAATTGGAAAATTGCCATTTTCTGACCACTATTTTGGGTAAATGAAATTGGTAAATAGGCGGTTTCTTGTACTCAATCGATAGAAGAAATGGAGTTCTAGCGAAATAGCTATAATTGTAGGAGACTGAAACATTGGAATTTGTCGAAAATAGGGCTCAAAGTGGGTGAAATCGCCGATGCGTCAGTGTCATAGATACCGCGAACTTCGCAAAAGCATAATTCCTTTAGTTTTCGATCAAATTTCATAATTTTGGTGGCGTTATGACTGGAAAAAGATTCTCTATCATTTCATAAGAAAAAATTAATTTTTTTTTACCAAAAATTTTTCAACCCCAGGAACACGTTTCCGAGAAGGCCTGTCGACCCCCAAAGGGTTAATAAATATATGAAAGGGGGAAGGTACCTAGGGACTGGCAGAGAGCATACATAAATTCTTTGTATAAAGGAAAAAGGGATAAAAAGAGTGTAAGAATTATAGGGAAATAAGCCTGTTAACCCTTTGAGGGTTCAAGCCGTAGTTCTACGTCATGAGCTCAGCACACTCAGATAAGCTGTGAGCGGTAAATTTGGGCCTAGATATGAGAGAATGTATCTGTGTGGGAAGTGTGCACCATATAAAACAAATGCTCCAGCATGCAGGGAATAATGAGATAAAAATGCAACCGTGTTTTTGCATTAAAATACCGACTTTGCGGTGTATTTTCATATGGTTTTTATGGTTGTATTTGCGGTTTCTTGGTCTCATTTGATAGAATGGAAGATACAGAAATAGAGATGATTTTGATTGGTTTTAGTACTGAAAATGGCTTGAAACTGAGCTCAAAGAGTAAACAAATGATGTCATACGTCCAATAATACTGGTGGGTCTAATATATGTTCACAAATGTGCTGATATTATTTAAACAATTATTACAATACAGTCAACCCCCGGTGCTCGACGGCGTCGGAGGTCGTCCAAATCGGTGTTCAACGGGTTTTTTGACAAGAATTTCAGCTCGTTATTAGCCGATCCGCTCGAAGTTGGCTATTCGTTCCTGACGCATACGCGTGGCCCAGCTGGGCCCGGGCACTCCATGGAGCGTCAGTGTGCTATTGTTTACAAGCGAGAGCGACCACCACCCACGCATTCATACCAGTATATTGTCATTATTCCACTGTTTTTAGTGCTTGCAACTGCTAAATAAGCCACCATGGGCCGCAAGAAAGCTCCTAGTGCCAAGCCTGTGGTAAAGAGTGTAGCAGGGATGTAGGGAGTGAAGCAGGGATGCAGGGAGTGTAGCATTCATGCAGGGAGTGTAGCATTCATGCAGGAAGTGTAGCAGGCATGCAGGGAGTGTAGCAGGCATGCAGGGAGTGTAGCAGGCATGCAGGGAGTGTAGCAGGCATGCAGGGAGTGTAGCAGGCATGTAGGGAGTGTAGCAGGCATGCAGGGAGTGTAGCAGGCATGCAGGGAGTGTAGCAAGCATGCAGGGAGTGTAGCAGGAATGCAGGGAGTGTAGCAGGCATGCAGGGAGTGTAGCAGGAATGCAGGGAGTGTAGCAGGCATGCAGGGAGTGTAGCATTCATGCAGGGAGTGTAGCAGGCATGCAGGGAGTGTAGCAGGCATGCAGGGAGTGTAGCATTCATGCAGGGAGTGTAGCATTCATGCAGGGAGTGTAGCAGACATGCAGGGAGTGTAGCAGGCATGCAGAGAGTGTATCAGGCATGCAGGGAGTGTAGCAGGCATGCAGGGATTGTAGCAGGCATGCAGGGAGTGTAGCAGGCATGCAGGGAGTGTAGCAGGCATGCAGGGAGTGTAGCAGGCATGCAGGGAGTGTAGCATTCATGCAGGGAGTGTGGCATTAAAAGAAAAAGGCCAGTAACCCCAGAAAAGAACTTGCCACCTGCAGTGTTAATGGAAGGGGATTCCCCTTCCAAACACTAGCATACTACTCCATCCTCTCCCGTCCTCCCGTCTTGCACACATCAACAACTCTTCAATAAATGTAAGTGACAAGTTATTGTACTATTATTTCTTTATTTCTCATAAAATTGTGTGTAATTTAATGTCAAAAAGTTCTAAAAAATATTTTATTTTAATACTTTTGGATGTCAGGAACGGATTAATTTTATTTCCATTATTTCTTATGGAGAAAATAGAATCGGAGTTCAACCAAACCAGTGATCGACGGGCCCTCTGGAACGGATTAACGACGAGAACCGGGGTTGACTGTATTGCATAACAGTAAATCTTCTATTTTTTGGTGTGAATAAAAATACTTTATGTAAATAAATACAGTGGAACCTAATGCCTTAGTTTGTATGTAAAACTATAGTTATTCTCTATAAAATGTATTTTTAATTAATATTTCCCATAAGAAATAATGTAAATCCAATTAATTCGTTCCAGACACCCAAAAATATTAACAAAAAATACATTTTATAGAGAATAACTATACAGTGGACCCGGTTTACGTTAGGCTCCAAACTCAAACAATTATGAAAGCTTATTTTTGTAAGTGCTTTTGTAAGTGTATTTTTGGGGGTCTAAAAGGACTAATCTAATTTACATTATTCCTTATGGGAACAAATACGTTTGGTAACGGTACTTGAACAGCATTCTGGAACGAATTTTTAACGTAAACCGGGGGTCCACTGTAGTTTTACATACAAACTAGAGCATACAAAAACCGAGGTTCCACTGTAATCAAAATGGAATTCATCTGTAAAGCCTGGAAACATAACTAATAAACAGAGGAAATGTTATTTTAGTGCCAAGAATGCCTGCATTATTTATTCTGGACCCTATTTTGAAATTGGAATATTTTGAACATTGTGTGAAATTGGCCAAATTACCATTTTCTGATCACTATAATTGTCCTGCACTGAGTCTGGGTGGTAACTGAACACTAGGCCGCCTGGCGCTGAGGCATTCAAAAGGCAGGCCTATCATTGGCTGATGCCAGATCACATGGGCAGAGGTTGGAAATCACGTGAACAGCCGTGATGCAGCCGTTATAAGTACAACCCGTACAGCTCGGGCATGCTACGTATGGCGTCTCGACATACAACTATACAAACTAAGGGCAACAGGCAACAACTTTCAGCTGATTCTATACAATGTCAAAGTACACAACAGTTAACATTATACTTCACATGGATATTATCTTGACTGAACAATCTACATTACTATATGATGCATCTTGATACTTGGGAATTAATTAAATGAGCTCATTCTAGAAAATCATGATAAAAGAGATAAAAAAATAATTTAATTTGTTCGATCGAACTGTCTTCATGTGATCTATTCTGAGGAAATAAATTACAAGAAGATAGTGATTAACAGACAAGGTAGATCTGGTGCACTCAAATCTATACTGTTAATTCTCAGAACTCGGAGAGAACGTGAACACACAAAAAAAAAAATTTGAGTGATACTAAGTAGATATTATAACACACAGTTAAACGCTTACTACATATTTATCTATACAGATTAGTTACATTTAACCCCAACTCTGCTAGGGTGAGATTGATATAATTGGGTAGTTGAAATAGTTGATTAGACAGTTTCTTGTGCTCAATCGATAAAATAGAAGTAATACTAGCAAAATAGCTAAGAATTTGGTCGACTGGAATAATGTAATTGGCCTAAAATAGGAGTCAAAGTGGGCAAAATCGCCGATGTGTAAACATCGCTGACGCAGTAAAATTTGTGATAATTTTGTCAATTTTCCCTCAAATATCATACTTTTTGTTTTATTACCTTCAGAAAAAGATTCTCTACCATTTCATAAGAAAAAATATCAAAGTTTTTTGAAAATTCTTAAGACCCTGAAAGGGTATGTTCTTATGTTCTTATTATTGAAAAAATTAGCGGTAAGATTGAGAGCAGGATCGCTAATGAACAAGGAGTTTTTAGAAAGGGTAGGGGATGTACAGGCTGATTGTTTACATTGAAACATATAAGTGAACAATATTTAGATAAGTTAATGAAGTTTTTGTTACGTTTATGGATTTCGAAAAAGCATACGATAGGGCAATGTGGCAGATGTTGCAGGAGTATGGAATAGATGATAGGTTACTAAAAACAGTTAGGAATTTTTAAGAGGATCGTGAGGCTCAGAATAGGGTATGTATGAGGGAGATTATTTTCCATTACAGTTTTATAATTGTTTTATAATTGTAACTACCAATAACATTGTACACTTGTAACATGCATTGAAATAAAAATTATTATTATTATTATTATATTATTATTATAATCAAAAGAAGTGCTAAACCACAGGGGTTATAGAGCGTGGCTTATTTTCCAGTAAAAGTGGGCCTTAGACAGGGATGCGTGATGTCACCATGACTGTGTAACATTTACAGATGGGGTTGTACAAGAAGTGAATGCTAGGGTGTTGGGGAGAGGTGTGAGATTGGAAGATAAAGAATCTAATACAAAGTGGGAGCTGTCACAGTTGCTTTTTGCTGATGACAGTGCTTTTGGGAGATTATGAAGAGAAGTTGCAAAGGTTGGCAGACGAATTTGGGAGACTATGTACAAGGAAATAAAAAGTGAACATAGGAAAGAACAAGGTGATGCAAAAAAAATTTAGGTAATAAAAGATTGGATATCAGACTGGGAGGAGGGAGTATGGAGGAAGAAAATGTTCAGATATTTATGAGTGGACTTCTTGGTGGATGGGTGTATGAAAGAGGAGTTAAGCCATAGAACTGACGAAGGGAAAAAGGTGGGTGATGCCTTGAGACATCTGTGGAAATAAAGAACATTATTTATGGAGGTAATAAGGGTAACACTAGGTAGTAGATTGGTAGACAGCAGCCACCCAGGGAGATACTACCATTCTGCCAAGTGAGTGTAAAACGGAAGTCTATAATTGTTTTACATGATGGTAGGATTGCTGGTGTCTTTTTTCTGTCTCATGAACATTCAAGATTTCAGATACATCTTGCTACTTCTTCTTAACCCTTTGACTGTTGCAAGCCCATTTCTGAAACTGTCATTATGTCGCAAAATATTTGAAAAAAAAAAAAAATTCTTATGAAATGATAAGAGAATCTTTTCCCGATGGTAATGACACCAAAAGTACGAAATTTTATGGAAAACTTACAGAATTACGCTCTTGTTAAGTTAGCAATCTCGGCAATATATATGCGTCGGCGATTTCGCCAACTTTGAGCCCTATTTTTGGCCAATTCCATTGTTCCAGTTGACCAAACTCAGCTATTTCTTTAGAACTCCATTTGTTCTATCGATTGAGTACAAGAAACCGCCCATTTACCGATTTCAACTACCTAATAAAGTGGTCAGAAATTGGCAATTTGGCCAATTTCACGCAAATTAAAAAAGATGCCAATTCCAAAATAGAGCCCAGAATAAACAATGCAGGCATTCCTGGCACTAAAATAACATTTTCTCTGTTCATTAGTCATGTCTCCAGGCCCCTCTTATATTACTCTTGCTTTCTATTTTTAATTTTATTCACACAAAAAATAGAAAATTTACTGTTATGCAGACTACTGCATTATTGTAAAAATGGTATAAATAATATCAGTGCACTTGTGAAAGAATATTAGACTCACCAGTTGATGTGTATTGGACGCGTGGCGTGATTTGTTTACTCTTGAACATTGGCAAAAATCGAACATTTCCGCTACTTTGAGCTCAATTTCAAGGTCGTTTTCATCGTGAAACTAATCAAAATCATCTCTATTTCTGTATGTTTTCCATTCTATCAAATGAAACCAAGAAAATGAGAATACAACCATAAATACTATACAAAAATAATTTCAAAGTCAGCGTTTTAACCCTTTGACTGTCGCAACCCCCAATCCTGAGTGCTCTCCTGTTGTCACAAAATATTAAAAAAAAAAAAAAAAAAATTCTTATCAAAATGTTAAGATTATTTTTCTCATTGTTTTCATCCTAAAAATTTTTTTTGCGATCAATACTTACCGAGATATGGAGGTGTAAAGTTGGCAGAAAATGAGCCACGTATGGCAACAGCGGCGCATGCCGCTCACCAGTACACTTGTATTTACTCCCATTCGAAGGTTTCTTGTATTTTCCAATATTTTTTTTTCCAAGTAACTTATGTGGCCTGTGAGACCAAAGTAAGGTGCAGTGTACATATATACACTCGTTGTATGCAACACAATAACTGCACAAATATTATTATCATTATATTGTTTACAAAACTTGTTTACACATACCAACAATTCAAAAAAAAAATTATTGCTATTGTTCTATAATATATATACACATATATAATGACTGGACACTTTCCATCAACTTCCCTTAGCGCTTGAAGCTGTGTGTGTGTGTGTGGACATCTAAATTTGCTGAGTCAGAGTAAGGCAGCTGTCAAAATGACATATTATACCATTACTCACCACCCTCACTGCTGTCAACCTGTCAACACAAAAGGGGTTGCATGTCTTCTTCCCCACAACCTCCTTCCTAGCTTCCTTTCTTCCTTCATTCCTTCCTTCCTTCCTCTCATTTCTTCCTTCCTGCCTTCCTTTCTTCCTTCATTCCTTCCTTTTTTTCTTCCTTTCTTACTTCTTTTGTTCCTTCCTTCCTCTCATCTCTCCTTCCTTTCTTCTTTCCTTCCTTTCCTCCTTCTTTCCTTCCTTTCTTCTTTCCTTCCTTTCCTCTTTCTTTCCTTCCTTCCTCTCATCTCTTCCTTCCTTCCTTCATTACTTTCTTTCTTTCTTCCTTCCTTCCTTCTGGTATCCTGGGCATTGCTTTCAGTCACAAACTCCTCAAAACCATGAAATTCATCTTCAGAGACACTTCCATCTGTATTAGAGCTATCACTGGGGAAGAGAAGAGTCCCAGATTCGCCGGGGAGTCAGGCATTTCTTACCGCTAGGCATGCTGAACATGGACTACTGAAATGGCTTTCCCACAAAGCACCACTGGCTGCCCGATTTTTTTTATACTGCGCACACTGACCACACAGACCCATTCTCTCACATGTGGGCCTACCAGCTTTCTCCAACTTGATTTGAGGCCGCTAGAATTTATGCGTATTAATACGTCCGAAACAGTGGCTCATAAGACGTATATATACGACCGTAACAGTCAAAGGGTTAATCCAAAAACACGGTCAGTTTTTTTTCTCTCGTTATGCACTGCGTACTGCAGGATTTTTTTTTATACAGCGCACACTGACCACACCGACCCATTCTCTTACATGTGGGCCTATGAGCTTTCTCCCGCTTGATTTGAAGCCGCTAGAATTTAGGCGTATTAATACGTCCGAAATATTGGCTCGTAAGATGTATACATATATACAAACAAAACAGTCAAAGGGTTAAACTTAGGTTACACTACACATGCATGTACAGTGGACCCCCGGTGTTCGTTCTGCTCAAAACACGCCCTTTTATGTAAGTATATTTTTTTAAATGCGTTTATAAGTGTAGTTTTGGGGATCTAAAAGAATTAGTCTACTTTACATTATTTCTTAAGGGAATAAATTCGGTTGGTAATGGCACTTGAACAGCATTCTGTTACGAAAAATGGACGAACACCGGGGGTCCACTGTACATGCATATATAAATACACCCCACTGGCTTGTCTTCTATTTTCTTACTAGTTTTTGTTCTTCTTTTATTTCCTCTTATCTCCATGGGAAAGTTGAACAGAATTCTTCCTCTGTAAGCCATGCATGTCGTAAGAGGCGACTAACATGCCAGGAGCAAGGGGCTAGTAACCCCTTCTCCTGAATATATTACAAAAGTTAAGAGAGAAACTTTAGTAAGCTCCTCTCCTTTTATATATGCGGGTTGTGTGTGTATTGTTCCAGTCACAGTATTGTGCCTTTTTTGTTATTTTTAGTTTTTCTTTTTGGGCCACCCTGCTTCAATAGGATACGGCTGGTTTGTTGAAAGTAGAATAAGGGTATAGTGGTCCCAATGCACTTAAATAGGTGTGAAGAATGAGCTTTAAATGTAGTGATGTCCTGTCTCAAGGCAATATGCAAAGAATCCATAGTATGTAGATGAGGTGTGGGATTACTAAGAGTATTATCCAGAGGGTTGAGGAGGAATTACTGAGGTGGTCTGGACATTTAGAGAGGATGGAGCAAAATACAATGAATTGGAGAGTGTGTAAGTCTGTTGTGGAGGGAAAACAAGGTACGGGTTATCCTAGGAAAGGCTGGAAGGAGAGCGTAAAGGAGGTTTTGTATGCGAGGAGCTTGGACATCCAATAGGTGTGTGTGAGCATATTAGATAAGAGTGAAGGCAAGTGTTTTTTATGAGGAAGAGCTGTTGGAGTATGAGCATGGTAACATTTATGAAAGGATTCAGGGAAACCAGTTTTCCAGAATTGAGTCCTAGATGTGAGAAGTTCAGTGACTGCACCTTCAAAAAGGAATGGGAATATTGCAATTTCAAGGAGCATCTGAGCTGTAGTGTCGGCGCATCTGACAAGACAGTGATGGAATGAGTGATGGTGAAAGTGTTTCTTCCTTTTTGGGCCGCTCTGCCTCGGTGGGAGACGGTCAGTGTGTTAAAAAAAAAAAATAGACATTATATTCAACACTGGTCCAACTATTTATACTTTAACCCTTTCAGGGTTTTTGACGTACTAGTACGCATTTGTTAATGTATATTAGACCCACCAGTTGACGTGTATTGGACGCTTGATGTCATTTGTTTACTCTTGAACATCAGCAAAAATCGAACATTTCCACAATTTTGAGCTCAGTTTCAAGCCATTTTCATTACTAAAACCAATCAAAATCATCTCTATTTCTGTAATATATCTTCCATTCTATCAAATGAGACCAAGAAACCATGAATACAACTGTAAAAAACATACAAATCTACACCGTAAATTTGCTGTTTTAATCCAAAAACAGAGTAGCAGTTTTTTTTCCTCTTTATGCACTGCATGCTGCATTATTTGTTTTATATGGAGCACACTTACCACATAGATGCATTCTCTCATATCTAGGCCCAAATGTACAGCTCACTGCTTATTTGAGTGAGCTGAGCTCATGGCGTAGTACTACGACTTGGACCCAGGCTTCAAAGTCGTAGAACTACGGGACAGACCCTCAAAGGGTTAAATCGTAAGTTTTTATCGGATTCCATTCATTTTAGTCTTATTAAATTTAGAAAAATTGCACTCTTTCATTCAATTTTTTTTCTTCAAAATCTTCTGACAGGAATTTTTATTTGCAGGTATGCCTTAGTTTAGGTGTTAAGCAAGTGAACCACTTACAATAGTGGTAACTGCTGAGTGTGTTGTTTCCCTAGTCTAAGTGCAACCTTACTTGAACTTTGACAAAAAGTTTATGTTAAAGTCTAATTTTTTCCTGTAACTGGAAATCAACCTCACATACATGTGACACTGCCAATATGGATATGGTATTTCACAAACACTACATAGGTTCCTTCAGCAAGAGATATGGCACAGTGATACTGTAGTCTGGCTCTGGTCTGCTGTGGCTCAATATGATATAAATAGAAAAGCCTCAGAAAATAGAATCAGAAGATTCTATCACCTCAAATTGAAGACAGATTTGACACCTGTGATAGAAGAAGCATGAAGCAGTAATGAGGAGTGCACGTCAACACACGGGGCAGTGTAGCACGACTCCTGAGTGAACTGTCAATGATAGGGTGAACCCATACGTCTGGAGATCTTGGATATACAAGTACAAGGAGAGCTGACACTGCCAATATGGATATGGTATTTCATCAATGTCAGCTCTCCATCTCGATGTATATCCAAGATCTCCAGATGAATGGGTTCACCCTATCATTGACAGTTCACTCAGGAGTCGTGCTCATTACTGCTTCATGCCTCTTCTATCACAGGTGTCAAGATCTGTCTTCAATTTGAGGTGATAGAATCTTCTGGTTCTATTTTCTGAGGCTTTTCTATTTATATCATATTGAGCCACAGCAGACCAGAGCCAGACTACAGTATCACTGTGCCATATCTCTTGCTAAAAGAACCTATGTAGTATTGTTCATGTCTTAGCTTTGATTCACATTTCCAATATTTTATTACTTTTTCAATGTTTGATTAAGTTGGATGAAAATTCACATTTGTATGTGTTCTATGGTTAAGTAAACTTCATTCACCTTCGTCTACTTTAATTTTCCAAGTTATTATATGTATTTCCAAGCTATAAATATTTTTCATGTTTTCCTAAAAAAAATATGAACAAATTCAATCTGTGAGAAGACCATTCATTTACCATTCATATTTTCATTCACTTTTATTTTCAGAATTACAGGGTATTGATTCAGCTCATGGACTGCATTTTTTTGTACATTCTATGGGAAAGCCTCTTGTCATGTACTGTATACCACTGTGGGCAGACTAAAGCAAATACTTATGAACTACAGTATTAAAATCCTCTAAAGCTTCTGTAATGCCAGCAACTATGGTAAGAAAATCTAAGCTACTCACGGCATCAGCAGACACAAGTCTTGTTCCACCTTCACTAAACTTGAGAATGGAAATAGGAGCTCGATGAAGAGACTGGATTTCATGAAGCTCGTGCTCATGGTCATTCCAAAGATAGAGTTCCCCAGACTCCCATCCAACTGCCATAATTCTTTTGGTTGGATGCCACTCAATGGCTGTTACCTGTGCTGTAGGGTGAGGGGGGATATCAACCCCATCACACAGTTTACCCTAATGGAATAAAAAAAATATGAGATAATACATATGTTATTTAAAAGAATATACATTATACAGACTATCACAATAAAACATAGAGATATGTAAGAGCTTACTGTATGTGGGACAAATATCAACATATCAATGTTGATGATATAATACATATTATCTAAAACTTTGATTTATTTCACTGTTAAAAATAACAATTATTATATACGTACAGGTCTCAATAATTTTTCATTTTACAGTATATGCCTAGTCTAATACAAGATAAATTAACATTTACAGATACTACTATTCAACATTTATATAAATACAGTGGAACCTCAGTTTTCGTTACCCTCTGATTTCGTCATTTTCGGCTATCGCCGACTTTTTTCGTCAAAATACAGTGGTACCCCAGTTTACATAATTAATTCGTTCCAGAATGCTGTTCAAGTGCCGTTACCAAACGAATTTGTTCCCATAAGGAATAATGTAAATTAGATTAGTCCTTTTAGACCCCCCAAAAATACACTTACAAAAGCACTTACAAAAATACACTTACATAATTGTTCGAGTTTGGAGCAGTACGTAAACCGGGGGTCCACTGTATGGTCTCTGTTTTTGTTGAACGCCTCGGATTTCGTTGGACGTACCAAACATGTCCGCCTGCCGCGCACACACAAAGCCTCCCACACACACATTCTGAGTCAGTATGGCGTTGTTTCTCGGTGAGTGAACATTACCCTGCGCGTTCATACAAAACATTTTGTAATAATCTATTGTTTTATGTGCTTGTTTATTGTGTTTGACTGCTAAATAAGCCACCTTGGGGCCAAAGAAAGTTCCGAGTACCAGCCCTTTGGTAAAGGAGAGAAACACGATAGAATTCAAGAAAGATCTCATAACAAAGTACCAAAGTGGAGAAGGAAGAGAGAGGGGAGAATGTGCCTTCTTCAGTGAATCAGTGATTCTACGATATGTATGATACTAAAGCCGTAGGAGTCAATAAAGTCTATAGCGCCAGCCAGTGATAAAGTGTAGCATTAACAGTGTAGCAAGTAAGTTAAGCAATAGAAAAAAGACACGAAACTAACTTCTCCAATGTTGTTGGAGGTATATAGGGCCACTGACAACATATGCCGCATACTGCCAGCATCTCCTCCAAGTTAAGTGTAAATATTTCTTATTTATAAATTAAAGTGTAAATATTTCTTATTTATAAATTAAAGTGTAAATATTTCTTATTTATAAATTAAAGAGTAAATATATCTTATTTATAAATTAAGGTGTAAATATTTCTTATTTATAAATTACGTACATTGTTTCAGTGTGACTAGTGGTGTGACTAGTGGTGGCGCTGCCGCTAACACCACCACTCACATACGTAATGACCTTTTATTCATTCTAGAGTATATATCATGTTTCTATGTTATTAATATTGTTTATTATGTCATAGTAGATGAATTGTGAAATATAAATAAGTTGTAGAGTTGATATTAGCGTCATATTGAAGCATTTTGTCCTGTCTCCAAACAATAAACACGCCTCCCTTTCCCTCCTCGCCAATTTCTATACGCCAACAAACGTCTTCAATAAAGGTAAAAGTGATTTAAATGTTCATTTATCCATTTCATTAGTAATTTATATTTATTTATCATTGTTTTCTGTATGTCAAACTATAGTTATTCTTTAACCCTTTCAGGGTTGGTGCCGTACTAGTATGTTTTACGAGCAGGGGTTGGTGCCGTACTAGTACGCGTAAATTTTAGCGGCTTCAAATTAAGCAGGAAATGGCTGGTAGGCCTACATATGAAAGAATGGGTCTATGTGGTCAGTGTGCACAATATAAAAAAATCCTGCACCACACACTGCATAATGAGAAAAAAAAACTCTGACCATTTTTTTCGTTTAAAACAGCGACTTTGCAGTCTACTTTCGTATGGTATTTATTGATGTATTCTCGTTTTCTTGGTCTCATGTGATAGAATGGAAGATATATTACAGAAATAGAGATGATTTTGATTGGTTTGACAATGACAAGTACAGTGGACCCTCGGTTAACGAATACCCCGGAAATCGTGCAATTATGTAAGTATAATTTTGTAAGTTCTTGTGGAAGTGTATTTTTGGGGGTCTGAAAAAGACTAACCTACGTGAAATTTTTCCTTAAGGGAGTAAATTCGTTCGGTAATGGCACTTGAGCAGACTTCAGGAGTGAAGTTTTTACGAAACTCGGGGTCCACTGTACCTTGAAATTGAGCTCAAAGTAGCGAAAATGTTTGATTTTCGCAGATGTTCAAGAGTAAACAAATCACACCATGCGTCCAATACACATCAACTGGCAACTCTAATATTCTTGCACAAGTGCACTGATATTGTTTATACCATTTTTACAATGATGCAGTTGTATACATAACAGTAAATCTTCTATTTTTTGTGAGAATAAAAATTCAAAATGGAAAGCAAAAGTAATGTAAGAGGGGCCTGAGACATGACGAATGAACAGAGAAGATGTTATTTTAGTGCCAGGAATGTCTGCCTTGTTTATTCTGGAGCCTATTTTGAAATTGGCATCGTTTGAAATTTGTGTGAAATTAGCCAAATTGTCATTTTCTGACCACTATTTTGGGTAGTTGAAATTGGTAAATAGGTGATTTCTTGTACTCAATCGATAGAAGAAATGGAGTTCTAGCGAAATAGCTATGATTTTAGTGGACATTGGAATTGGCCAAAAATAGGGCTCAAAGTGGGTGAAATCGCCGATGCGTAAACATCTTCGAGACCGATAACTTCAGGAGCATAATTCTGTAAGTTTTCATTCAAATTTCAAACTTTTGGTGTCGTTATGATCGGAAAAGATTCTCTATCATTTCATAAGAAAAATTATTATTTTTCCAAAAATTTTCAACCCTGAGAACGTGTTTCGAGGCCTGTCGACCCCAAAGGGTTAAAAAAAATTATTTTTTTGTGAATATTTTTGGGTGTCTGGAAGAGATTTCAGCCTCTCCTCACATACCGACGTACTTGTTTACCAACAACTCGGAGTTACGACGGACTCTCCAACGAGCAAAAAAAAAATATTGTATGCCGTATGAGAACTTGGGTGACATCTCAATCTCCTTCTTATAGCCACTCAGTACACTAGCTTTTAAAGTCTAAAAGACTACATATTTGTACAAATTTGAACTTGATTGTGTTCCCCATAGTACAAGATAGAAGTGCAGCACCACTTGCATAGGTTTCGTAGCTGACATTTAAAGCACTCCAGAGCGATTGTTATTATTACAAGAAATAAATCTTTATCTTTATTAATTATTATTATTATTATTATTATTATTATTATTATTATTATTATTATTATCACCATCAACATACCTTGTTCACTGAGTTTAATCATTTCTTAAGGTATCTATTGTTTTATGTGCTTGTTTATTGTGTTTGACTGCTAAATAAGCCACCTTGGGGCCAAAGAAAGTTCCGAGTACCAGCCCTTTGGTAAAGGAGAGAAACACGATAGAATTCAAGAAAGATCTCATAACAAAGTACCAAAGTGGAGAAGGAAGAGAGAGGGGAGAATGTGCCTTCTTCAGTGAATCAGTGATTCTACGATATGTATGATACTAAAGCCGTAGGAGTCAATAAAGTCTATAGCGCCAGCCAGTGATAAAGTGTAGCATTAACAGTGTAGCAAGTAAGTTAAGCAATAGAAAAAAGACACGAAACTAACTTCTCCAATGTTGTTGGAGGTATATAGGGCCACTGACAACATATGCCGCATACTGCCAGCATCTCCTCCAAGTTAAGTGTAAATATTTCTTATTTATAAATTAAAGTGTAAATATTTCTTATTTATAAATTAAAGTGTAAATATTTCTTATTTATAAATTAAAGAGTAAATATATCTTATTTATAAATTAAGGTGTAAATATTTCTTATTTATAAATTACGTACATTGTTTCAGTGTGACTAGTGGTGTGACTAGTGGTGGCCGCTGCCGCCGCTAACACCACCACTCGTCACATACGTAATGACCTTTTATTCATTCTAGAGTATATATCATGTTTCTATGTTATTAATATTGTTTATTATGTCATAGTAGATGAATTGTGAAATATAAATAAGTTGTAGAGTTGATATTAGCGTCATATTGAAGCATTTTGTCCTGTCTCCAAACAATAAACACGCCTCCCTTTCCCCTCCTCGCCAATTTCTATACGCCAACAAACGTCTTCAATAAAGGTAAAAGTGATTTAAATGTTCATTTATCCATTTCATTAGTAATTTATATTTATTTATCATTGTTTTCTGTATGTCAAACTATAGTTATTCTTTAACCCTTTCAGGGTTGGTGCCGTACTAGTATGTTTTACGAGCAGGGGTTGGTGCCGTACTAGTACGCGTAAATTTTAGCGGCTTCAAATTAAGCAGGAAATGGCTGGTAGGCCTACATATGAAAGAATGGGTCTATGTGGTCAGTGTGCACAATATAAAAAAATCCTGCACCACACACTGCATAATGAGAAAAAAAAACTCTGACCATTTTTTTCGTTTAAAACAGCGACTTTGCAGTCTACTTTCGTATGGTATTTATTGATGTATTCTCGTTTTCTTGGTCTCATGTGATAGAATGGAAGATATATTACAGAAATAGAGATGATTTTGATTGGTTTGACAATGACAAGTACAGTGGACCCTCGGTTAACGAATACCCCGGAAATCGTGCAATTATGTAAGTATAATTTTGTAAGTTCTTGTGGAAGTGTATTTTTGGGGGTCTGAAAAAGACTAACCTACGTGAAATTTTTCCTTAAGGGAGTAAATTCGTTCGGTAATGGCACTTGAGCAGACTTCAGGAGTGAAGTTTTTACGAAACTCGGGGGTCCACTGTACCTTGAAATTGAGCTCAAAGTAGCGAAAATGTTTGATTTTCGCAGATGTTCAAGAGTAAACAAATCACACCATGCGTCCAATACACATCAACTGGCAACTCTAATATTCTTGCACAAGTGCACTGATATTGTTTATACCATTTTTACAATGATGCAGTTGTATACATAACAGTAAATCTTCTATTTTTTGTGAGAATAAAAATTCAAAATGGAAAGCAAAAGTAATGTAAGAGGGGCCTGGAGACATGACGAATGAACAGAGAAGATGTTATTTTAGTGCCAGGAATGTCTGCCTTGTTTATTCTGGAGCCTATTTTGAAATTGGCATCGTTTGAAATTTGTGTGAAATTAGCCAAATTGTCATTTTCTGACCACTATTTTGGGTAGTTGAAATTGGTAAATAGGTGATTTCTTGTACTCAATCGATAGAAGAAATGGAGTTCTAGCGAAATAGCTATGATTTTAGTGGACATTGGAATTGGCCAAAAATAGGGCTCAAAGTGGGTGAAATCGCCGATGCGTAAACATCTTCGAGACCGATAACTTCGCGAGAGCATAATTCTGTAAGTTTTCATTCAAATTTCAAACTTTTGGTGTCGTTATGATCGGAAAAAGATTCTCTATCATTTCATAAGAAAAATTATTATTTTTCCAAAAAATTTTCAACCCTGAGAACGTGTTTCCGAGGCCTGTCGACCCCCAAAGGGTTAAAAAAAATTATTTTTTTGTGAATATTTTTGGGTGTCTGGAAGAGATTTCAGCCTCTCCTCACATACCGACGTACTTGTTTACCAACAACTCGGAGTTACGACGGACTCTCCAACGAGCAAAAAAAAAATATTGTATGCCGTATGAGAACTTGGGTGACATCTCAATCTCCTTCTTATAGCCACTCAGTACACTAGCTTTTAAAGTCTAAAAGACTACATATTTGTACAAATTTGAACTTGATTGTGTTCCCCATAGTACAAGATAGAAGTGCAGCACCACTTGCATAGGTTTCGTAGCTGACATTTAAAGCACTCCAGAGCGATTGTTATTATTACAAGAAATAAATCTTTATCTTTATTAATTATTATTATTATTATTATTATTATTATTATTATTATTATTATTATTATCACCATCAACATACCTTGTTCACTGAGTTTAATCATTTCTTAATTAAGCTGCCACGAGACACACAGAATGTAAACACACAAACACACCAGCTGATCCCTTTACTGTGTACTTCTTTTGTATTTCTTCCATTTTCCTCTTCCCCGTGCTGCTGCACTTATAACTCTATCTTGTACTATGGGGTGCACAATAGACGTGCAGCAGCACTTGGAAGAGGAAAATGGAAAAAGTACAAAAGAAGTACACAGTCAAGGGATCAGCTGGTGTGTTCGTCTGTGTGTTGACATTTTCTCTCTCGTGGCAGCTTTAGAAATTATTATACTCAGTGAACAAGGTAAGTCGATGGTGATAATAATAATAATAATAAAATATAATTAATAATCACTCTGGGGAGCTGTAAATGTCATACGTATTTCGTATAGGTTTGGTAGCTGACATCTAAAGCACTCCAGAGCGATTGTTATTATTATTATTAATATTATTATCATTATTACATTCTCTGTGTCTCTCATGCCAGCTTAACCCTTTGGGGGTCGGTGCCGTACTAGTACGTTTTACGAGCAGGGGTTGGTGCCGTACTAGTACGCCCAAATTCTAGTGGCCTCAATTTAAGCAGAAAACGTCTGGTAGGCATACATATGAAAGAATGGGTCTGTGTGGTCAGTGTGCGCAGTATAAAAAAAATCCTGCAGTACACACTGCATAATGAGAGAAAAAAAACTCTGACCGTTTTTTTCGATTAAAACAGCGACTTTGCAGTCGATTTTCGTATAGTATTTATTGATGTATTCTCGTTTTCTTGGTCTCGTTTGATAGAATGGAAGATATATAACAGAAAAAGAGATGATTTTGATTGGTATGACAATGACAAGTACCTTGAAATTGAGCTCAAAGTAGCGAAAATGTTGATTTTTGGATGTTCAAGAGTAAACAAATCACACCATGCATCCAATACACATCAACTGGTGAGTCTTATATTCATGCACAAGTGCTCTGATATTATTTATACCTTTTTTACAATGATGCAGTTGTATACATAACAGAAAACCTTCTATTTTTGTTAGAATAAAATTCCCAAATGAAAAGCAAAAGTATGGAACAGGGGCCTGGAGACGTGACTAATGAACAGAGAACAATTATTTTAGTGCCAGGAATGTCTGCCTTGTTTACTCTGACCTTTTTTGAAATTGGCATCGTTGAAATTTTGTGTGAAATTGGAAAATTGCCATTTTCTGACCACTTTTTTTTTGGGTAAAATGAAAATTTGGGAAATGTGTTTTTGTACTCACTGATAGAAGAAATGGAGTTCTAGCAAATAGCTATAATTTGAGGAGACAAACATTGGAATTTGTCAAAATAGGGCCAAAGTGGGGAAAAACGCCATGCGAAGTGTCATGGCTCACTAACTTCCAAAGCATAATTTCCCTTAGTTTTGATCAAATTTCATAATTTTTGCGTTATGATGGAAAAAGATTCTCTATCATTTCATAAGAAAAATTAATTTTTTTTTCCAAAATTTTCACCCCCGGAACACTTTCCTGAGAAGGCCTGTCACCCCAAAGGGTTAATAAAAGATTAAACTCAGTGAACAAGGTATAGTCATACCCCGTGTTACGATGCTATCATCTTACGTATTTTCGAAAACCCATATTTATAACGTAAAAAAATTGATTGCGATTTACATGTTTGCTTCGTAAGACATTGCTCCATACGTGTCCGCTTGGCGCCCAGCTGAGCGCCGCACTCCAGGGAGCGTCAGTGTGCTATTGTTTACAAGCGAAGTGACCACCCCACCCACACCCACGCATTCATACCAGTATATTGTCATTATTCCACTGTTTTAGTGCTTGCAACTGCTAAATAAGCTACCATGGGTCCAAGGAAAGATCCTAGTGCTAAGCCTGTGGCAAAGAGGAACAGAAATACATGTACGATAGAACTAAGGAAGGAGAAAAAGAAAATATGAAAGTGGAGTGCGATTTGGGGGCTGTCCAGGTGTATGGTAAAGCCTTTTCACCATCGCTACCATTGTGAAGAAAATTAATAACGGGAAATTTG
>WNWK01019214.1:0-38263 GCA_009830355.1 Cherax destructor
GAAGGAAGAGTCGAATCGTCATGTAAGGGTCTTGGTCGTTTGGATGTGGGACCGAGGTGGTCCGATGGGAGACGGGCGAGCAATTCGAAAATTGCCGCACCGTCAGAGAAGAGCGAAGGTCAGATATGTTAAAAGGGCCGGTCGGAACCCCGGTACCTGAAGCAGGTGATGAACTGGCACCAGCAAGAGGTACATGGGTATTAGAGTTGTCCGGTAACGAGGTAGGGTCAGAACTAGGTGCGGTATCAGGAAGGGGCCCGGGGGTATTAGGCTCATGGATTGGGTCAGCCATGGTTAGGTTACTTCTTTCTTTTTATTTTTAAGAAAAAAAAGAAAGGTCCAATTCCTCAGACCAAGAGTCTCTTCACCACAGCAAGGAGCCCCCCTTGAAGAGGCACCCAGGTGTAGACAGCCTTGCTGTCTGCATAGACAGCCATGCTGTCTGCCAGCTGAGTTCATATTTCGCGCCATGCTAGCTCCCATAGTTTCCGCCAGAGGGCAAGCCTGGTAGGCATACCCACATCAACCAGACCCGCCTTGGCCCGCTCTCATTTGGCGCCCAAACTTCACTCAGACGACAAGGCCTACTCCTCTCTCCCTCACAAGGCGCATGGCCCGCCAGGCCATGGCCACAGAACACGCAGCCTGTGTACTCGCACCTATATTACAAATAAAGTAGAAGCCTCCGAAGCCTTATCATTGCATTCCCGCTACTAAGAACACTCCAAATAAACTATCGTTATAAATGGTGGAAGCGGTGCCTCGCAGCTGATGTTGCCCGAGAGGGAAGGAAGAGGAATGAAGTTTGTCTTCACTCCATCACTCTACACAAGAAGCATCCGTCTCTCACTGAGTTATCCTGATGTCGTGTCTGCAAATCTCAGCATCCAGACACAGGTACAAGCAGGATCCAGGCCGAAATTTGCCTAATTTCTCCGAGAAATGGCATCACTGACTTCACGCCACAGCGTCCCATGCTGTTTCTCAGTTACGTGCTCAGCCTTGCCAGGATGTTCTGCTGTTGTTGTTCAGCTCAGCACTGCTATTTCAGCACTTCAGAGATGAGTTTGTGGTGATTTCAGCGTCTAGTGTGTCTCCCTCGTGTATGGGTAGGGTGAGAGTAGGAAGCGGCCGGAGTTCCTCGCCTCTCAACCACTCATGCCGCCACACACTCACACACCACTATGCTCTCACTCCCTCTGCTGTTTCCTGTGAATTTCCTTGTGAATTCTTGCCAGAACTGTGTATCCGAGTGTCGAGGCCACTCGAAACCAGGTGGGGTGTTACCGAAGCCAGATCCCAAGCCACATGTGGTCTGCTTCCGCATCAACCCATGATGTCACCATGCTGCTGACGTCACGATGCTGCCTGACTCCACTGACGTCACCACGATGCTGCCTGACTCAGCTGACGTCCCGATGCTGCCGACTTCACGTCACTCCACTGATGTCACTCGCGATGTCACCCCATGACATCCGTCACGCCACTCCATGACGTCACCTCGCGACGTCTGCTGATGTCACTCGCGACGTCTGCTGACGTCACTCGCGATGTCAGTCCATGACATCATTTGGCGCCCAAACTTCACTCAGATGACAAGGCCTACTCCTCTCTCCCTCGCAAGGCGCATGGCCCGCCGGGCCATGACCACAGAACACGCAGCCTGTGTACTCTCACCTATATTGCAAATAAAGTAAAAGCCTCCGAAGCCTTATCATTGCATTCCTGCTACTAAGAACACTCCAAATAAACTATCGTTATAAATGGTGGAAGCGGTGCCTCGCAGCTGATGTTGCCCGAGAGGGAAGGAAGAGGAATGAAGTTTGTCTTCACTCCATCACTCTACACAAGAAGCATCCGTCTCTCACCGAGTTATCCTGATGTCGTGTCTGCAAATCTCAGCATCCAGACAGGTACAAGCAGGATACCCCCCCATTTGGATGCCCGGGGCTACCGCCCCTTCGCCCCCTCCCTCTGCACGCCACTGGCATTATTATTATAATTATGGGGGAGCACTAAACCCATAGGATTATACAGAGCATGTGGGGGAAGGGATGGAAGGTATTCAGGCTCAAGTTCCTCCATTATTGCACAAACGAGCCGCTCATGTTCTCTCACCTGCTATTTCATTACTCTTTAACAAATCACTAGAAACCAGCACTTTCCCAGCACTACTCAGGACAGCCAGGGTCACACCAATACACAAAGGTGGTGACCCTGCAGATGTGAACAACTACAGGCCAATTTCAAACTTACCATTGCTATCCAAAATCTTCGAGAAACTTATACTTATCTGCATATCCTGGGATACAACCTATACAGATGTGACAGAGTGAACAGGCAAAAGGGGGGTTGACCTGTATATCAGAGTCACTTATGTGCTCAGAACTACTAAATGCCTCAAATGATGTAGTTGAAGTTTTAGCAGTAAAGATCGAGAATCAAAACCTGGTCATCGTGGTTGTATACAAGCCTCTTGATGCAACGTCCCAACAATTCCAGGAACAGCTTCTGAAAATTGACATCTGTCTGGAAAACCTTCCAGCTCCTGCCCCCAACATCTTGCTCCTGGGAGATTTCAACCTAAGGCACCTAAAATGGAGGAATATTGCAAATAATGTGGTAGCAGAGATAACACAGGAGGCAGCTCAGATGAAAACTCGCACACACACAAGCTTTTAAATCTCTGCACCAAATTCACCTTAAACCAGCAAATAATAGAGCCTACAAGATTGGAGAATTCGCTGGACCTCATCTTCACCAACAATGATGATCTGATACGAAATGTCATCATATCAAAAACAATATAGTACTCAGATCACAACATAATAGAGGTCCAGACATGTATGCGAGGGGGCCCCAGATTGACAAAATGTGATCAGTCGTGAGGGAGCCTTCACCAAATTCAACTTCAATAACAAAAACATAAGGTGGGACCAAGTAAACTAAGTCCTAAATGACATAAACTGGGAAAATAGCCTAAGCATCACGGATCCTAACCTATGTCTAGAACAAATTAACTCTGTAGCACTTGAGGTTTGCTCAAGGCAAATTCCCTTAATTATGGAAAAGGAGGAGAAGATGTAAACTAGAAAGAGAAAGGCGCTCCCTATACAGGCGAAGGCAAAGAATAACAGAGCGGCTACAAGAGGCCAATATATCTGAAATAC
Organism: Cherax destructor; assembly: GCA_009830355.1. Lineage (NCBI taxonomy): Eukaryota > Metazoa > Arthropoda > Malacostraca > Decapoda > Parastacidae > Cherax > Cherax destructor. Next base: position 3,171 of record WNWK01019214.1, read on the forward strand.
GTAGGGAGACACTGGTCAGAGAAATAGCAAACATTGAACTAAAACTAAAGGAATCTTACAGGAATCAAGAAATGTGGGACGAACTAAAAGCCATAAATGAAACTGAAAGAAACCCAAAGTATTTATTTTCTTATGCCAAATCAAAGTCGAGAACAACATCCAGTATTGGGCCCCTACTTAAATGGGATGGGTCCTACACAGATGACAGCAAGGAAATGAGTGAGCTACTAAAGTCCCAGTATGACTCAGTTTTTAGCGAGCCGCTAACCAGATTGAGAGTCGAAGATCTAAATGAATTTTTTATGAGTGTTCCACAGAACTTGGTAGACTCAAACCTATCTGACATTATCCTGACGCCAAATGACTTCGAAAAGGCGATAAATGGACATGCCCATGCACTCCGCCCTAGGTCCAGACTCGTGGAACTCCGTGTTCATCAAGAACTGCAAGAAGCCCCTATCACGTGCTTTTAACATCCTATGGAGAGGGAGCATGGACACTGGGGTCGTCCCGCAGTTACTAAAAACAACAGACATAGCCCCACTCCACAAAGGGGGCAGTAAAGCAATAGCAAAGAACTACAGACCAATAACGCTAATGTCCCATATAAAAAATCTTTGAAAGGGTTCTAATAAGCAAGATCGCCACTCATCTAGATAACCATCAATTACACAACCCAGGGCAGCATGGGTTTAGAGCAGGTCACTCCTGTCTGTCCCAACTATTGGACTATTACGACAAGGTCCTGGATGCTCTAGAAGACAAACAGAATGCAGATGTTATATACAGTGGACCCCCGGTTTACGTAATTAATTTGTTCCAGAATGCTGTTCAAGTGCTGTTACCAAACGAATTTGTTCCCATAAGGAATAATGTAATGAAGATTAGTCCTTTTAGACCCCCAAAAATACACTTACAAAAGCACTTACAAAAATACACTTACATAATTGTTTGAGTTTGGAGCAGTACATAAACCGGGGGTCCACTGTATACAGACTTTGCAAAAGCCTTTGACAAGTGTGACCATGGTGTAATAGCACACAAAATGCGTGATAAAGGAATAACTGGAAAAGTTGATAGATGGATCTATAATTTCCTAACAAATAGAACACAAATAGTAGTCAACAGAGTAAAGTCTGAGGTGGCTACGGTGAAAAGCTCTGTTCCACAAGGCACAGTACTCGCTCCCATCTTGTTCCTCATCCTCATATCGGACATAGACAGGGATATAAGCCACAGTGCCCTGTCTTCCTTTGCAGATGACACCCGAATCTGCATGAGTGTCCACCATTGAAGACACTGCAAGACTCCAAGCAGACATAAACCAAATCTTTAAATGGGGTGCAAAAAACAATATGAAGTTCAATGAGAAATTTCAATTACTCCGATATGGAAAACATGAGGAAATTAAAATTGCATCAGAGTATAAAACAAATTCCAACCACACAATAGAGCAAAAAAACAATGTCAAAGACTTGGGAGTGATCATGTCAGAGGATCTCACCTTCAAGGACCATAACATTATATCAATCGCATCTGCTAGAAAAATGACAGGATGGATAATGAGAACCTTCAAAACCAGGGATGCGAAGCCCATGATGACACTCTTCAGGTCGCTTGTTCTATCTAGGCTGGAATATTGCTGCACACTAACTGCACCTTTCAAGGCAGGTGAAACTGCTGACCTAGAAAATGTGCAGAGAACCTTCACGGCATGCATAACTGCGATAAACCACCTCAATTACTGGTAACGCTTGAAGTTCCTAAACCTGTACTCCCTAGAACGCAGGCAGGAGAGATACATTATTATACAGTGGACCCCCGAGTAACGTAAAAACTTCATTCCAGAAGCCTGCTCAAGTGCCATTACAGAACGAATTTACTGACTTAAGAAATAATGTCAAGTAGGTTAGTCTATTTCAGACCCCCAAAATTACACTTACAAAAGCACTTACAATATTATACTTACATAATTGTACGATTTCCGAGGTGTTCGTAACTCGGGGGTCCACTGTATACACTTAGAAAATCCTAGAGGGATTAGTACCAAACTTGCACACGAAAATCACTCCCTACAAAAGCAAAAGACTCGGCAGACAATGCAACATTCCCCCAATGAAAAGCAGGGGTGCCACTAGCACATTAAGAGACAACACAATAAGTGTCAGGGGCCCAAAACTGTTCAACTTCCTCCCAGCATACATGAGGGGGATTACCAATAGACCCCTGGCTGTCTTCAAGCAGCCACTGGACAGGCACCTAAAGTCAGTACCTGACCAGCCAGGCTGTGGTTCGTACGTTGGACTACGTGCGGTCAACAGTAACAGCCTGGTTGATCAGGCTCTGATCCACCATGAGGCCTGATCACAGACCGGGACGCGGGGGCATTGACCCCCGGAACTCTCTCCAGGTAAACTCCAGGTTATCTAACTAGGGTGGCAGTTATGACCATCTCTGAATCCTTGTTGGATGATACGGTGACTGATGACGAGGTCAAAATAGAAGGCTACAATATAAAATGCTTAGATAGGAATAGAAAAGGTGGTGGGGTATGCACCTACATAAGAAATGACTTAGCCTATAATCCAAGGCCAGATTTAAATGACAATAAACTGGAGATTCTGTAGTTTGAAGTGTTGCTTCCCAAGACCAAACCCATCTTAGTAGGAACTAATTACTGCCCTGCCACCCATGAACAGTTCTTAGAGGACTTTTCGAGAGTCTTGTCCGGACTCAATAACAATTGCGAGAACAGTTGCACAGATGTAAATGTTGCCTGGGAAAAATTCAAAACAACGTTCACTGCCATCCTTGATAATATTGCACTAGTTAAAGAGGTTAGAATTAAATGAAGAACTGAACCCTGGATGATTACTAAGATATTAGATATTGCAGCGCTAAATGAATTCCAAAAGGTGAGGAACAGAGTGCAGAGGCTTATAAAAGGTGCAAAGGCAAGGCACTATTGCTCAAAAATTGAAGAGTACAAGAATAACCCTAGAAAGCTCTGGCAACAACTAAAACAGTTGGGGTATAGCCATAAACCCGTAGATAGATCCAACATAGTACTAAATGTCGATAACGAGGTATGCCACGAAACAACTAAAGTGGCAAATTGTTTTAATTCATACTACACAACTGTGTTGGTAGTAGGTTGGTAGACAGCAACCACCCAGGGAGGTACTACCGTCCTGCCAGGTGACTGTGAAACAGAAACCTGAAACTGTTTTACATGATGGTAGGATTGCTGGTGTCTTTTTTCTGTCTCATAAACACGCTGGATAACAGGTATATCTAGCTACTTCTACTTACACTTTAGGTCACACTACACAGGCATGCACATGCATATATATATATACATACACACATCTAGGTTTTTCTTCTTTTTCTAAATAGCTCTTGTTCTTTTTATTTTCTCTATTGTCCATGGGGAAGTGGAAAAGAATCTTTCCTCCGTAAGCCATGCGTGTCGTATGAGGCGACTAAAATGCCGGGAGCAATGGGCTAGTAACCCCTTCTCCTGTACACATTTACTAAAAAAGAGAAGAAGAAAAACTATATAAAATTGGGTTGTTTGAATGTGCGTGGATGTAGTGCGGATGATAAGAAAGAGATGATTGCTGATGTTATGAATGAAAAGAAGTTGGATTGCCTGGTCCTAAGCGAAACAAAGCTGAAGGGGGTAGGCGAGTTTCAGTGGGGAGAAATAAATGGGATTAAGTCAGGAGTATCTGAGAGAGTTAGAGCTAAGGAAGGGGTAGCAATAATGTTGAAGGATCAGTTATGGAAGGAGAAGAGGGAATATAAATGTGTAAATTCAAGGATTATGTGGATTAAAATAAGGGTCGGATGCGAAAAGTGGGTCATAATAAGCGTGTATGCACCTGGAGAAGAGAGGAGTGTAGAAGAGAGAGAGAGATTTTGGGATATGTTAAGTGAATGTATAGGAACTTTTGAACCAAGTGAGAGAGTAATTGTGGTAGGGGACCTAAATGCTAAAGTAGGAGAAACATGTAGAGAGGGTGTGGTAGGTAAGTTTGGGGTGCCAGATGTAAATGATAATGGGAGCCCTTTGATTGAACTTTGTATAGAAAGGGGTTTAGTTATAGGTAATACATATTTTAAGAAAAAGAGGATAAATAAGTATACAAGATATGATGTATGGCGTAATGACAGTAGTTTGTTGGACTATGTATTGGTAGATAAAAGACTGTTGAGTAGACTTCAGGATGTACATGTTTATAGAGGGGCCACAGATATATCAGATCACTTTTTAGTTATAGCTACAGTGGGAGTAAAAGGTAGATGGGATACAAGGAAAATAGAAGCAGTAAGTAAGAGAGAGGTGAAGGTTTATAAACTAAAAGAGGAGGCAGTTAGGGTAAGATATAAACAACTATTGGAGGATAGATGGGCTACTGAGAGTGTAGGCAATGGGGTCGAAGATGTATGGGGTAGATTTAAAATTGTAGTGTTAGAGTGTTCAGCAGAAGTTTGTGGTTACAGGCGAGTGGGTGCGGGAGGGAAGAAGAGCGATTGGTGGAATGATGATGTAAAGAGAGTAGTAAGGGAGAAAAAGTTAGCATATGAGAGGTTTTTACAAAGTAGAAGTGATACAAGGAGGGAAGAGTATATGGAGAGAAAATGAGAGGTTAAGAGAGTGGTAAAGCAAAATAAAGACAGAGCAAATGAGAGAGTGGGTGAGATGTTATCAACAAATTTTGTTGAAAATAAGAAAAAGTTTTGGAGTGAGATTAATAAGTTGAGGAAGCCTAGGGAACAAATGGATTTGACAGTTAAAAATAGGAGAGGAGAGTTATTAAATGGAGAGTTAGAGGTATCAGGAAGATGGAGGGAATATTTTGATGAGTTGTTAAATGTTGATGAAGACAGGAAAGCTGTGATTTCGTGTATAGGGCAAGGAGGAATAACATCTTGTAGGAGTGTGGAAGAGCCAGTTGTGAGTGTGGGGGAAGTTCGTGAGGCAGTGGGTAGAATGAAAGGGGGTAAGGCAGCTGGGACTGATGGGATAAAGATAGAAATGTTAAAAGCAGGTGGGGATATAGTTTTGGAGTGGTTAGTGCTATTATTTAATAAATGTATGGAAGAGGGTACGGTACCTAGGGATTGGCAGAGAGCGTGTATTGTTCCTTTGTATAAAGGCAAAGGGGACAAAAGAGAGTGCAAAAATTATAGGGGAATAAGTCTGTTGAGTGTACCTGGTAAAGTGTATGGTAGAGTTATTATTGAAAGAATTAAGAGTAAGACAGAAAGCAGGATAGCAGATGAACAAGGGGGCTTCAGGAAAGGTAGGGGGTGTGTAGACCAAGTGTTTACAGTGAAACATATAGGTGAACAGTATTTGGATAAGGGTAAAGAGATTTTTGTGGCATTTATGGATTTGGAAAAGGCGTATGATAGGGTGGATAGGGGAGCAATGTGGCAGATGTTGCAGGTGTATGGAATAGGAGGTAGGTTACTGAAAGCAGTGAAGAGTTTTTATGAGGATAGTGAGGCTCAAGTTAGAGTGTGTAGGAGGGAAGGGGACAATTTCCCAGTAAAATTGGGCCTTAGACAAGGATGTGTGATGTCACCGTGGTTGTTCATTATATTTATAGATGGGGTTGTAAGAGAAGTGAATGCGAGGGTCTTGGCAAGAGGTGTGGGGTTAAAAGATAAAGAATTAAATACAAAGTGGGAGTTGTTACAGTTGCTTTTTGCTGATGACACTGTGCTTTTGGGAGATTCTGAAGAGAGGTTGCAGAGGTTGGTGGATGAATTTGGTAGGGTGTGTAAAAGAAGAAAATTGAAAGTGAATATAGGAAAGAGTAAGGTGATGAGGATAACAAAAAGATTAGGTGACGAAAGATTGGATATCAGATTGGAGGGAGAGAGTATGGAGGAGGTGAATGTATTCAGATATTTGGGAGTGGACATGTCAGCAGATGGGTCTATGAAGGATGAGGTGAATCATAGAATTGATGAGGGAAAAAAGGTGAGTGGAGCACTTCGGAGTCTGTGGAGACAAAGAACTTTGTCCATGGAAGTAAAGAAGGGAATGTATGAGAGTATAGTTATACCAACACTCTTATATGGGTATGAAGCATGGGTGATGAATGTTGCAACGAGGAGAAGGCTGGAGGCAGTGGAGATGTCATGTCTGAGGTCAATGTGTCGTGTGAATATAATGCAGAGAATTCGGAGTTTGGAAATTAGGAGGAGGTGCGGGATTACCAAAACTATTATCCACAGAGCTGAGGAGGGGTTGTTGAGGTGGTTCGGACATGTAGAGAGAATGGAACGAGACAGAATAACTTCGAGAGTGTACAAATCTGTAATGGAGGGAAGGCGGGGTAGGGGTCAGCCTAGGAAAGGTTGGAGGGAGGGGGTAAAGGAAGTTTTGTGTGCGAGGGACTTGGACTTCCAGCAAGCATGTGTGAGCGTATTTGATAGGAGTGAATGGAGACAAATGGTTTTTAATACTTGACGTGCTGTTGGAGTGTGAGCAAAGTAACATTTATGAAGGGATTCAGGGAAACCGGCAGGCCGGACTTGAGTCCTGGAGATGGGAAGTACAGTGTCTGCACTCTGAAGGAGGGGTGTTAATGTTGCAGTTTTATAACTGTAGTTTAAAGCACCCCTCTGGCAAGACAGTGATGGAGTGAATGATGATGAAAGTTTTTCTTTTTCGGGCCACCCTGCCTTGGTGGGAATCGGCCGATGTGTTAATAATAATAAAAAAAAAAAAAAAACACAACTGTGGCATCAACACTAGTAAGTAAACTACCATCTGCATCAAATACCTTTAACACAGACTCAGATAAGTTTAAAACATACTATACCAATAAAAGGGTAACCCCAAACAGTTGTCAACTAGTAAGTGTATCTCATGACTTCGTGCAAAAAGAACTAAGCAGGTTAAACCCAACTAAGAGCATCAGCCCAGATAACATCCCATATAAGTTCCTAAAAGATGGTGCCTCTGAATTGGCAATCCCTATTGCTCACATAATAAATTTGTCCATCACCACTAATACCATACCAGAGGGATTCAAGGAACAATCCCCTTTTTTATTTTGCCTCCATAAATAAATTTTTTTGCCCACAGATGCCTTAACAAACTACCTAGCTTTTACCTTCCATCTAGTCTATGGTTTGTCTAGTGTATCATAGACCCATCTGCCAACATGTCCACTCCCAATTATCTAAATACATGTACAGTGGACCCCCGGTGTTCGTCCATTTTTCGTAACAGAATGCTGCTCAAGTGCCATTACCAACCGAATTTATTCCCTTAAGAAATAATGTAAAGTAGACTAGTCCTTTTAGACCCCCAAAACTACACTTATAAAAGCATTTACAAAAATACACTTACATAACAGCGAGTGTTTTGAGCAGGACGAACACCGGGGGTCCACTGTATGTTAATTTCTTCCTTACTCCCTCCCTCCAATTTAATATCCATTTTTTATTGCCTAGACGTTTTGTTACTCTCATCACCTTGCTCTTTTCTATATTCATGTTTAATTTCCTTCTTTTACATACTCTCTCAAATTCTTTAACCAACTTTTGTAACTTCTCTTCAAAATATCCCAAAAGAATTATGTCATCAGCTAGGAACAACTATGACAACTACCACTCTGTGTCAGTTATATTCTTTTAATCCCATAAAAACACAAGGCTTTGCACTGGATATTAGATACTAGAGGGTACAACAACATACAAATGAGTCACTCCATTCTAGGGCAAAAGTCTATTGGAAAACATTTGGTGACAAACAGATTGACATACCAGAAACCCATCACAACACTCAGATGACCTACAGTGACAAGATAATCTGAAAATCACAAAATACCCACAATCTCTTTTACCAGTTCCATGCTCCCCACCTATTCTTATCTACAAAAAGGCCACTGAAATTGTCCCCCAGAATTTAGAAATTAGCTAAATACCATGAGGCGAGTGCAGCACTTTATGAGCAGGTGGTGCTGTTCTCCTTCACCAATGCTGCCTGTGAAGTCCAAGTCATGACATGTCATATATGGAACTTAACATCATACATGCTTCAAAAACCCCAGCAGCTGGGTTAAGCCCTGGCACTTTCCCTTTCCCTCAAGATGCTCCTATCACAAACTTATTCTTAATCTATGCCATCTTCGATGCTCAACCCAACATCTTAGCATTCATTTTTTTTACAGCCCAATCTATAAATATGTTAAGCCATGGTGATATCACATGACTGCAAAAGACCTTAATACTACATTCTGAAATCAGGCAATAAAACAGTGTGAATCTTCTATTGTGTATTTAAGAAATCATAAAATCAGCTATACTGATCTAGAATGAGCTAACAGCAAAATCAACTCAATATAGATTACATTTCACTCTGTTTCACAACAGTGGAATAAGTTTCACATTTGAGTTCAGTACTGAACATACCCAGTATATCATATATGTACTAAGCATCTCATATATGTATGTATTCACATCATCTCATGTATATAAGTAATCCACATCTCTTGTATGTATGTATGTACCAATTTCTTATATATGTAATCACAGGATACTTAAGTCTCTACACTTTTGCATTTCCATGCAATGATATAAAATAAACATGTTCATTGAAGTGTTTCATTATATGTATAATATTCACCTGCTTAAAAGTAGAATTGATCACTCAACAACCAATATGGCTCATAGTGTATCACATATAGTAAGTAAACCCCCTTTTTTTTTTTAGCAGTATCTACATCTGCAGAAAACACACTTTATTTAAAAATCTGTACTTTAAAACCTATAAATGACATAAAAATCTTGGCTCTGAAATTTCAACACAGAAGATCCAACTCATCTAATTTTCTTCGGTCCAAATATAAGGTCTGCATCAGGAGCACCCTTTGGATGCTGATATTTCGGTCGTCTATCACGGTTAAAATTCATGGTGGCTGGTCGCTGGGTCTGTAATCATTAGAGAATTTTTTTCTATACAGTATGATATGCAATATATGTAGTACAATAATGTTACCAAACAGGTAAGATATTTAATAGAAACAGGTGATTAATGAATAAAACTTTCAATAATGCAATGAAAACACAAATTTCCCAGTAACTTCATTATTTATTATCATATGTGGTATAAAATGCAATGAACATTAATATACAGGATTGAAAAATACCAACCTTAGAAAAACATATTTAAGAAGACTTCAATAAACATGTAAAAAAGTGATCCTTCTCAAAAGTGACTAAAATTCTTTCAAGTCTTTTTTTTTTCCTCTCTAGTAATTTTAAATACTATAACCACTCCCAGTTACATAACCACTCTGTTCCAAAACCTCACTCAGTTACATAACTACTCTCAATTATACAACCACTTAGTTCAATAGGTATTCCTGAAGGAGTACAGGCATACCTTGCTAATATGGCACTTCACTTTAGAGCACTTTGCTAAAATGGAGCTTTTTAATCATATTTGGCAGTGATGTGCACATCAGGTTAGCAATACAGTACTGTAGCATTTTATTTATTATTTTTACTTTCACATCATTTTTTTAGGCCAAGTGCTACTATTGCACATTTAATAAATGACAGTATAAACTTGTTTTTTAGACAAGTGAAAAAAAAAAAAAAAAAAAAAAGAGAGGAGAGGCTGTGATTCACTTTACGGCAGTGATCTGAGGTATGACTGTATTTTTAAGTGGCAGACAATTATTTTTCTTCCTTCATGGTTTTCGGTTATAACTTGAGAATGTATCATCTGATCGGCTTAAAGGATGATACCCTTTTAAGTTTAGGCTGTGTTGGTGAAAATTTGCCAATTTACTAACTGAAGACTCTCACTTTGGTCAGCTTCAAACTTTTAATGGTGGTTTCCTTTTCTCAAAAGAAGGTTCACAGTGACTCTGGGTTAATGTTAATTTTGACCCTTTCACTGTCGAGACCCCTGCTCACAAACTTGCTCTCAGTATCGAAGAATTTAAAAAAAAATTATGAAATGATAATCTTTTCCCGATGGTAATGACACCAAAAGTATGAAATTTGATGGAAAACTTATAGAATTACGCTCTCGTGAAGTTAGCGGTCTTGGCGATATATACGCATCGGCAATTTGGCCGACTTTGAGCCCTATTTTCGGCCAATTTTATTGTTCCAGTCGACCAAACTCATAGCTATTTCGCTAGAACTCCATTTGTTTTATCGACTGAGTACAAGAAACTGCCCATTTACCGATTTCAACTACCCAATAAAGTAGCCAGAAATTGGCAATTTGGCCAATTTCACACAAATTTCAAAAGATGCCAATTTCAAAATAGGGTCCAGAATAAACAATGCAGATATTCCTGGCACTAAAATAACATTTTCTCTGCTCATTAGTTACGTCTCCAGACCCTTCTTATATTACTCTTGCTTTCCATTTTGAATTTTTATTCACACAAAAAATAGAAGATTTACTGTTATGCAGACTACTGCATTATTGTAATAATTGTATAAATAATGTCAACCCATTCATGATTGCGTATTAGACTGGCCAGTTGGACACATATTGGACGGTGACGTCATTTGTTTACTCTTGAACATCGGCAAAAATCGAACAATTCCGCTATTTTGAGCTCAATTTCAAGGTACTTTTCATCGTGAAACCAATCAAAATCATCTTTATTTCTGTAATACATCTTCCATTCTATCAAATGAGACCAAGAAAATGAGAATACAACCATAAATACCATACGAAAATACACCTCAAAGTTGGCGTTTTAAACCAATATCACGGTTGGAGTTATTTTTTCTCATTATGCACTGCGTGCTGCAGGATTTGTTTTATACTGTGCACACTGACCACACAGACCCATTCTTTCATATGTAGGTCTACCAGCTTTCTCCCGCTAGATTTGAAGCCGCTAGAATTTTGGCATATTAATACAGCACCAACAATGTCTTGTAAGCCGTACTAATACGACACCGACAGTGAAATGGCTAATTTGCCACTTTTACTAAACAAACTGCTATTTGTGCAATAAATGCTGCTTCTGCTGTATCTACTTAGATAAAGGTTTAGACTGATTTTGGGTTGTATAAGTATCAATTTACCAATTTTAATGAAGAAACTGAGAAAATTAAAATTACTGGTATTCATGCCTCATACAATTGTCTTCCAGTCTTCAATGCTGATAACTTGAAAATGAATCTTCTGAGTGGCTTCAAATCTGAAGACCTAGTATGTTTTGGGATATTGGTCCCAAGGCGATAGTCAAAGATTTTAAAGACGGCATATCTTACTTAGTGGAAGGTTAAATTGGTTTTGATCTTCTTAAGTGCCAATTTGAAATCCTTATTTAAGAAATGAGGATATTGGTTTCCTTATCATAATTTGTGAATGCCTCTTCTAACTAAGTGGCTTTAAATCTTCAATGCTGATAATGAATTGTACTTTGTACTACTGTACGTCTTTGCTGTGCACTGACATAGATGGGATACAACACATGAGCACCTGTCTCACCCATGAGTTTCATAAGTACAGTATCAGGTTGTAAGGTTAATCACAACATGGTAAACCTAAGAAGATTTCCTCAGATCCTTACCATGGCTACTTCTGATTTGTGATAAAAAGTTGCAGTCCTGTGTGATGCTCACTATCCCACACAAGTAATAAACAGACTTGATAATAAAGGAAATCAGGAATTAAACCAAAGAGACTTGTAGAATCTTGATGTTATTTAATAAATACACAAAGTAATAAAGAATATCAGGAATTAGACTAAAGAAATTTGTAGAACCTTGTTGTCTAACAAATACAGAAAGTTGTTCTGTGGATTACCTGTTGCATAATTTCTGCTGCCTCTTCTTCCTCTTGTCGTTCATTTATTTCCAGAGTCATACGCTTAACTTTTTCTTTCTCGGCTCTCTCCGCCTGCAAGAATAATAGTGTTAATATGTTCCCTCCAGTGCGACTTTCAAGTTAACCTAATTTAATCTTGTCTATGTATAAGAGCTGTGAAACACGCATAGTAATTTGAGTATAAATTTTGTACTCATGTATATAAAATAAGGATTACTTAATACTGTACAGTGGACCCTCGGTTTTCCTTCACCTCCAAACTTGAACAATTATGTAAGTGTATTTTCGTAAATGCTTTTGTAAGTGTATTTTTGGGGATCTGAAACGACTAATCTAATTTACATTTGTCCTTATGGGAACAAATTCGTTTGGTAATAGCACTCAAACAGCATTCTGGAAAGAATTTTCAATGAAAACTGAGGGTCCACTGTATATGATAAAGGTATCACAACTAAATATCACCAAGACTTATGTTATTTACCTCTTCACGTGTCCGGAGCTTAGTGACCAGTTCAGAATCAACTGGCATTTCCACACTGTTATATTGCTGCTTGTTGCCAGAACGAGTCATCAAGACAAAGTTCACGACAGGTTTATTCTCTTCCTCTGTTCCCTCACACAGCAGTTGATCTGATCAATGAATTATCAAGCATTAGACACACTAGCATATACAGCAACACTACACAGCTACAAGGACATCATGTTCCAAAAAATACAAAATATAGGTTTGTATTGTTCTTAAAATTTCCATTCACATCTACAGCTGTAATGTCTTAAAAGTACTGAAAAGAGTGGAATGGTTGTAGAAGATTTATCAAGAGGCCTAAGTTGAATGGTACTGTGGCAGATGATTAAATAAAGCAGTGATTATGCCCTTTTATAAAAGTAAAAGTGAAACTTGTGATTATTATTAGTATTACGTAATGTTTTCCCTCCGCCCGGCAACCACACCTACATAGCATATAAACAGCATGTTTATATGCTATGTAACGTGTTTCTTATATAATTTTGAAGAAAATATCATAGATGGATTAATGAAAATGTCTATATTGACGTAAAATTGGACATTTAATGTGCCCAAGAGTGATTATTACATAAGAGAGAGATGTGCTCACGGAAAATATAAACAAACCGGGTGGCGCACGCCGTATCTGAAAGACCGCTCGCCATATACAAAATTTAGGTCATAATTTGAACTCGCCGTATGAACGGAACGCCGAAAAGCGGGGCCCTACTGTACTACAGGTATTTCCTCAGGGCTCAAACATGGCCTTTTTTTTAATTAACACATTGACTGTTTTCGTTCTCCATGGGGAAGTGGAACAGAATTCTTCCTCCGTAAGCCATGCGTGTCGTAAGAGGCGACTAAAATGCCGGGTGCAAGGGGCTAGTAACCCCTTCTCCTGTATATATTACTAAATGTAAAAGGAGAAACTTTCGTTTTTTCTTTTGGGCCACCCTGCTTCGGTGGGAAACGGCCGACGTGTTGAAAGAAAAGAAAGATTGGCTGTTTCCTACCGAGGCAAGGTGACCTAAAGAATAAAAACTTTCATCATTCACCCTATCACTGTCTTGCCAGAGGAGTGCCAACACTACAGTTCAAAAACTGCAACGTATCTTCACCCCTCCTACAGAGCACAGGCACTGTACTTCCTACCTCCACGGCTCAAGTCCGGCTAACCGGTTTCCCTGAATTCCTTCATAAATGTTTCTTTGCTCACACTCCAACAGCATGTCAAGTCATAAAAACTTGAGGAAATTTTCACCAAAATTTGTATAGTTTAATTAGGTCATTTTGTGCCCCTTCAATATTGTACCAAATATATGTGACTGACTAAGCTGAGAGTACTATAATGAGAGTGGTTATTGCAATGAAATTCTCTGGAAAGGAAGAACAGGGAAGGTATGCAAATAATAGCTCAAAGAAAGTGACTATTTCAGTACTTATATAGGTGTGTGAAATGCTTGTAGGGGCATGAATATGAAAAATCTACTTAGAGCAGCAGAGAAAAGAGTAAAGTATACTTTTACCCTTAGTCTATGAAATATCTGATATACTTTTGTGACTGTTTTGATAGTGAATAGTAGTGTTAGTTTTTTATAGTATTACACAATGTAGAAGGTAGTATGAACAGCTGAGCATCACTCTGATACTTTTTAACCCTCTTTTTAACTATAAGTTCCATTCTTACTGGCAGGCTCCTCTCAGCCCATGAAAGTGGGAGCCAAGAGTAGAGATGATGATTTGAAAGGGGTCACAAGTAAAGAATAAAACGTCACAATACCATTTTTGGAACAATGCACAGATAACCTGCACTTAGGAGACAAACTTAAGAAGAAATTTCTGTCTGACTCGGATCATTAACAAGTCACAGTGAAGCTTAAAAGGAAGAAGCAAGAATGTATGTGCGAGGGGGTGGGGGAGTGGTAGAACATGAGGGGTTGGTGGTGCAGCAGTAGTTGTTGATGTTGTTGCTGTCATCATTGTCACTATCACTGCTGATGCTGGCATCAGTGGTAGAGGTAGTAATAAGAAGGTAGTAGTAGTACTTGAAAAATAATGGCAGTGTAGTATCAGTGAAGAAAAACAGCAGTAGTAATATGGTAATAGTAGAGGAGCACTGAAGACAGCTACTGGCCTACAGGCATAGGACAAAAGCCTCTCTAGGACAGAGCTCACCTAGGCAGAAGACAGAAAAGGCAATAAAAATATAGGAAAGGTGAAGAGATAAGGAGAGGAGACAAAGGTCAAGTCAAGACACGAGTGTTCTGAAGTTTAGAGCATTTGACAACATAGTGAGAAAGGAGAGCATCTACAGAGACAAAGCCAGGATAAAGATTCATATTAGGAATGTTATGTACAAGGAATGCTTCAACAAGACAGCAAGGACCCCAATGGAAATAAGTCCCTCTGTCTGACTTTTTTGGGTTATCCTAGGTTCTCTACAATATGCTATGTATGATAATATATGTAACTGTATTTGTGTATATCTGAATAAACTTACATACTTAATCTGTGAAGGCTAGAATAAGGGTTGGCAGTTATGGCAGAGGACCAGCTAATAGGATGACTGTGATCTCTAACATAACAGAAAAGAGCATTGTTAGTGTCAGCAAGGCTAAAACTTCTTTTGTGCTCTTTAAGTATGTCAGAGAGTTGACAGTTTCTCTAAAATATTGGAAAACACAAAAGGAGCAGGAAATGGAGTAGACACCAAAAGCATCAGTGGCAGGAGGGAAGGCATGAACTAAATTACTACGAAGGGTATTAATTTGGCAAAAAAGTAAGTTTAATATCTAAAAGACGGATGGTGTTAATATTTAGGAGACTGGAAATTTAGGGAAAGCAAAAAACAGGAAATTTCACAGAAGAAAGTTTGGGAGAAAAGAAAATACATTTAAGTGAGAAAACTAAATAGAAGGAAACTGTAACAGGATA
The DNA here is from genome assembly GCA_009830355.1 of Cherax destructor. Lineage (NCBI taxonomy): Eukaryota > Metazoa > Arthropoda > Malacostraca > Decapoda > Parastacidae > Cherax > Cherax destructor. Next base: position 18,446 of record WNWK01019214.1, read on the forward strand.
AAATGTTGTGCTGGTAATAATGGTCCCTGAACTTCAAAACATGCTGAGAAACTTTGCAGTCTATTTCTAATATCAGCTAGTAAGCTTTACTATACTAGAATCATTATAAAAAGAAGTAGGTAATGTCTGTACACTGAATTTTCTAAATTCTCACCATAAGTCTTCTTAGCAGTGGATTTGACGTGCACAGGCACAGATATATCCAGCTGGCCAGGGCGAGGTACAGTGCTGGCACGCTCCATGAGGCTGTCCGCCATCATGCGGTCAAAGGCTGACATGAAATCAGTGTCCTCTTCACAGTCAACATGTTTAACATTAACCTTCATATCTCCTTCCAGTATTTCATCGCCAAGCATTTCTCCATCGTCATCTCCTATGTCATCCTCTGCATCTCCGGTCAACACACCTTCTCCTTCCTTCAAAATTAAATCATAACATACATGTACAAATTAAATGTCCTACCTACTAGTAATTAATTTCTGCAGAAAGGCACCAGGAGCCCACTTAGAATATGTCATAGTTACACCAGATACTCATCACCCTTAACCCCAATATGGTCAAATGCACATTAATGAGTTCAGTGTAGCTATCACTTGCCCACTGATATAGATTTGTTGTAGTATGTTCGATCTACATACTGCAACAATGCTTAAGACTGCAGTTTACAATCCTCCACTGCAGAATAAACACACACACAGCAGAGGCAGGGCCAGAAGCTGCAAATTGACCCCTGCAACCACAAATAGGTGAGCACATGCGTGCACATACATCCACACGCCTGCACACATACACAAATGTCCAGCAACCACCACTGCACTGCATCTGGAATTGGCAGAATGATGCACATTTTATGCTGAATCTCCATCAATCTGATGACAAACAGTGGAATTTACCCCAAATGTACCCTGGATAATGACACTGCTGAACTTGGATTCTTTGAAATTTATTTTGATGAACCCCACATTCAAATGATATTGAGGGAGAGCCAAAAGATACTTCAAATATACAATGACAACATGTTGGTTTCACCACGATCATTTCTGCACCACCAGAAAAGAACCCATAGCTCGGTTGGAAGCATAAAAACTAATTAGTCATATGAAGCACATGGGTGTAGCCAATGTTGCTGTCAGCAGGTCAATGACCTTCAACCTCATGTCTCTGTATCTCAGTAAGAACTGAGGGGAAATTTTTTTTATCTTATTACAACCACAAAATATGTTTTATTTTTTAAGTTGGGGGGATGAGAGTCGTAGAAGTGAAAGGGTTAAGGGAACGCGGTGGAGGGGAAGGGGTTGCTGAAGGAAAAGTATGTAGTGTGAGTAGGTAGTGGTCAGACAGTCACAATAACAACCAACAAAATAATATAATTATTTAATACACAGTTCTTAACCAATGTCTAGTAAAAAAAAAATATTCGCAAATGCATAAAAAGCACATGCAGTAAGTCTTTACTTAACATCATCGATAATTTGTTAGAAACCACGACTTTAAGCAAAATAATGTACAGTGGTACCCTTGAGTTTCGGCCATAATACGTTCCAGAAGGCTGTTCGAGTGCCATTACTGAACGAATTTGTTCCCATAAGGAATACTGTAAATTAGATTAGTCCATTTCAGACCCCGAAAAATACACTTACAAAAGCACTTACAATAATACACTTACATAATTGTTCGAATTGGGGGCTGTACGAAACTCGGGGTACCACTGTACAATGAAACCAATTTTTTTTTTTTTCAACAAGTCGGCTGTCTCCCACCGAGGCAGGGTGACCCAAAAAGAAAATACTTTCGTCATCATTCAACACTTTCACCACACTCATACATAATCACTGTCTTTGCAGAGGCGCTCAGATACGACAGCTGAGAATAAGTCCCTCGCAGCGGTCACTATCCCAGACCCCTCCTTTAAAGTGCAGGCATTGTACTTCCCATTTCCAGGACTCAAGTCCAACTAAATCAATTAACTGGTTTCCCTGAATCCTTTCATAAAATGTTACCCTGCTCACACTCCAACAGCTCGTCAGGTCCCAAAAACCATTCGTCTCCATTCACTCCTATCTAACACGCTCACACATGCTTGCTGGAAGTCCAAGCCCCTCGCCCACAAAACCTCCTATACCCCCTCCCTTCAACCTTTTCGAGGACGACCCCTACCCCGCCTTCCTTCCCCTACAGATTTATACGCTCTCCAAGTCATTCTACTTTGATCCATTCTCTCTAAATGACCAAACCACCTCAACAACCTCTCTTCAGCCCTATGACTAATACTTGTAGTAACTCCACACCTCCTCCTAATTTCCACATTCCGAATCCTCTGCATAATATTTACACCACACATTGCCCTTAGACAGGACATCTCCACTGCCTCCAGCCGCCTCCTCGCTGCAGCATTCGCAACCCATGCTTCACATCCATATAAGAGTGTTGGTACCACTATACTTTCGTACATTCCCTTCTTTGCCTCCATGGATAACGTTTTTTGTCTCCACATATACCTCAATGCACCACTCACCTTTTTTCCTTCATCAATTCTATGGCTAACCTCATCCTTCATAAAACCATCCGCTGACACGTCAACTCCCAAATATCTGAAAACATTCACTTCTTCTATAATCCCTTTCTCCAATGTGATATCCAATTTTTCTTTATTTAAATCATTTGATACCCTCATCACCTTACTCTTATCTATGTTCACTTTCAACTTTCTACCTTTACACACCCTCCCAAACTCGTCCACTAACCTTTGCAACTTTTCTTTAGAATCTCCCATAAGCACAGTATCATCAGCAAAAAGTAACTGTCAACTCCCATTTTGTATTTAATTCCCCAAGCCATGCGTGTCGTATGAGGCGACTAAAATGCCGGGAGCAATGGGCTAGTAACCCCTTCTCCTGTACACATTTACTAAAAAAGAGAAGAAAAACTTTATAAGCACCCCCTCTGGCAAGACAGTGATGGAGTGAATGATGATGAAAGTTTTTCTTTTTCGGGCCACCCTGCATTGGTGGGAATCGGCCGATGTGTTATTAAAAAAAAAAAAAAATTAATCCCACTCCTCTTCCCAACACCCTAGCATTTACTTCTTTTAGAACCCCATCTATAAATATATTAAACAACCATGGTGACATTACACAGCCCTGTCTAAGACCTACTTTTACTGGGAAGTAATCTCCCTCTCTCTTACACATCCTAACCCGAGCCTCACTATCCTCATAAAAACTCTTTACAGCCTTCAGTAACTTACTACATATTCCATAAACTTGCAACATTTGCCACATTGCTCCCCTATCCACTTTACATATGCCTTTTCTAAATCCATAAATGCAATGAAAACTTCCCTACCTTTATCTAAATATTGTTCACCAATTTTATCATAGGCTAATTGATATAAACATCAGGTGTGCACAGTGCACCTTTAGCACTCATTGCAACAGGGTTAAATCAAGGAATAAATGTTTGCAAAGTGAAAATTGTAAGGAGCATCTACCAACACACAGTTCAAAAACGAACGTGCAAGCTTCACACAGACAGTGGCCCAGGCCAGGAATTTTTTTTTTTCTCGTCAACGTTATAACGAAATGACGTTAAGCGATAACATACTGGATTCACATTACCAAAGTATATCAATGATCAAAAGGGTACTTGATCACTACCTACATCAAGTGCCACATCAACAAGCTTATGATGGAAGTCTGGGCCAGGAGGCTACCAAGAACAACAGACTGGTTGACCTGGCAAGCTACGAGACTAGGAATTCTCAAAACCAATCACAGGTATATTCAGCCTTAAGAAAATTGTAAATATTAAATCTATAGCTCTTGAGCAATTTACCAAACAAATGTACACTGTATGTACACATTTTTATTTTATGTTTGGTAAAAAACAAACTGAGAAAAAATATTTATAATGCAGCTTCAAGGAAATTGTAAATGAGGTATACTGTATTACTTCTACAGGTCTTGACCAATCTCTACTAAACAAATGTGAGCTCTTTATTTTTTTTTTCAACATGCTGGCCATCTCCCACCGAGGCAGGGCGACCCCAAAAAAGAAAATCACTTTCACCATCATTCACACATAATCACTGTCTTTGCAGTCATTCCAAACAGCAAATATCCCAAACCCCTCCTTTAAAGTGCAGACATTGTACTTCCCACCTCCAGGACTCAAGTATAAAATGAATACAGATACATAGAGCATGAATGCATTTAAGAGCTAAAAAATAGTTAAAATAATTTTCGGCTGAGTCATACTACACATGCATGTACATGCATACATATTTACACACCCATCTGGGTTTTCTTCTATTTTCTTAATAGTTCTTGTTCTTTATTACCTGTTATCTCCATGGGGAAGTGAAAAAGAATTCTTCCTCTGTAAACTATGCATGTCGTAAGAGGCGACTAAAATGCCGAGAGCAAGGGGCTAGTAACCCCTTCTCCTGTATACATTACTAAGTTAAAAAGAGAAACTTTCGTTTTTCTCTTTGGGCCACCCCGCCTTGGTGGGAAACGGCCGATTTGTTGAAAGAAGAAGATCTGCAATTATCATAACTTTAGATCAGTGTTTGTTAATCATTAATTGGTTTCAAAGTGCCAATGTTGCAAGTTTGGAACACAGTAAGTTGAAACATCTTAACTCAGAGACCCACTGTACTAAAACTGTTTCAAACAAATACAGCACAGTAATATTATTTGATGCAAATTTATTTTATATCTAATAAGAGACCATAATAATGTATAGTTTACATATCTGATGCATCCCATTACATGCAGGAAGGAGGTAACAGACAATACATTGTAAATGAATTTAAAATAAATAATGCTAACAAGTTTTAAGAGGAAAGGTACATGGACAGAGCTCTCACCTCCTCCATAGTGTTGCGTCCTGGCTGACTGTGTTGGGAAGGGGTGAGAGAATCTCCATGGGATTCACTCCAATCCAACTCACCTTCCACCTCTTCAAAGTCTTCTTCATCTTCCATATCTTCGAGTATGTCTCCCTCCAACTCCACAACTTGGCTGTTGTCACCTGGATCACACATCAATTTTACATTTTCAACACTTTCACCATCACTCATACATAATCACTGTCTTTGCAGAAGCGCTCAGATACGACAGTTCAGACGTCCCTCCAAACTGCCAATATCCTAAACCCTCCTTTAAAGTGGAGGCATTGTACTTCCCATTTCCAGGACTCAAGTCCAGCTAACCAGTTTCCCTGAATCCCTTCATCAAATATTACCCTGCTCACACTCCAACAATGATAATGAAATTGTGTAAAATAAAAATAGTGTATACATAGATGAATACATATACTTTTTAAACACACCAGCCATTCTCCCACAAAGATAGGGTAACTTTAAAAAGAAGAAAAAACTTTCACTGCCATTCATTCAATTACTGTCTTGCCAGAAGTGTGATTACATCACAGATCAGATAACCTTCTAAACTGCAATATCCCTCACCCTTCCTACAGAGTGCTGGCATTTTACTTCCTACCTCTAGGACTCAAGTTCAGCTAACCAATTCCCTTAATCCATTCATAAATTTTACCTTTCTCACACTTCAACTATACATCCAGTCATAAAACCATTTGCCTCCACTCACTCCTATCTAACTTGCTCGCACATGCCTGCTAGATGTTGGCGAATAAAAGTAGGTATGTGCCAAGAATTTGAAGTATAGCTTTAATGGCCAATATGCAGTCAATATTATTTAACTAAAACAAACTTGAGCAATATTTGTTCATATGAAAAAAAGATTAATAAATTTGCCATATGAATGACAGATCTCTCAATACACACAGACAAAAACTTACCTTCTTCTATGATAGTATGAAGGGCTTCACTATCCTCTTCTGGCTGAAGATACTGCCGTAAGCTTGGTACTTGCTGTCACAAAAAATTATTTGATCAAAAACATTTAAAAGGCATAACAAAAACAAAAACACACACCCTCAGGGGACAGGAACTGTGACCCAACCAAAGCAACCACGTGTAGGTGAGTATGTATGTACATGTGTGTGCACATGCACGCGCGCACGCGCACACACACACACACACACAGGCTGTGAATCAACCCTTGTAACCACACATAGGTGAGTACACACCCCATCCACCCCAAGTAACCTTCCCCTATCTTTACAGGAGATGTGACTCGACCCCTGCAACCACATACAGGTGAGTACACTCACCTGCACCCATCGTACAGAAAACGTTTTCTCCCCTACCTTCAAAAGATGTACAGTGGACCCCCGGTTAACGAAAAAACTTCATCCCAGAAGCCTGCTCAAGTGCCATTACCGAACGAATTTACTTCCTTAAGAAATAATGTCACGTAGGTTAGTCTATTTCAGACCCCCAAAAATACACTTCCACAAGCACTTACAATATTATACTTACATAATTGTACGATTTCCGGGGTGTTCGTTAACCGGGGGTCCACTGTATATTAATAAAAAAATATTTATTTTTCTTATTTTACCTCACTGGCCATCTCCCATCAAGGCAGGGTGATCCATAGAAGAAAATACATTCAAGTACATAATATAGAAAAATTACACCTAAGAATAAAATCTGAGGAAAATTGAAAAAAAATGTTTGAATAGAGAAATATAAATATATAGATATACAATGATTTTTTTTTTTTGGTCCCATTACCTCGATGGGACCAAGATGGCCAGTGTTAAAAAAAATTAAAAATAATTTACAATGCAATACTCAAGAAAGTAATGACTTACTTCGATTGCTTTGGATACAATCTGGTTATTGAGGTGCTGGACAGCTTTCTGAGCTTCTTCCAGGGAAGAAGAGAGCTGCAGCTTTGGTCTGACTGCTGAGATGGTGTCACGTACAAGGTGTTCAATTTGCCATGGAAATTCATGCTCTTCATTCCAAATGCTTAAACTCTTTTTATATTGGTAGTAATGCTGCCAAAAGATAATACTATGTATGTACAGAAAAATAAAAGTTTCACATACTTTTGTATTTATTATGAGTCCGTCTACAGTATACAGGGTGCAGCATAAGTCACTTTCCCAATAATATATTAATCACTCTGTGGTGCATAATAATTGATGTAATAATGTTGGTAGAATTACCGACAATATGTTAAGTAAAAGGACACAAATGCAACTAATGTGACATTTTATTGTGGCAATGTTTCGCTCTCCAGGAGCTTTATCAAGCCGTTACCAGCTAACAGCTTGATAAAGCTCCTGGAGAGCGAAACGTTGCCACAATAAAATGTCACATTAGTTGCATTTGTGTCCTTTTACTTAACAAGCCATTACATAACGGCTTGAGAAAGCTCCTGGAGAACGACACATTGCCACAATAAAATGTCGCATTAGTTGCACTTGTGTCCTTTTACCTAACATAATAATTGTTGCAGCCAAATATAAAAAAAATTATTTTCGTTAATTCTGTCATAAACTGTATACGTAATTATAAAACTGCACTCTAATTCTATTACTGCATTCTAATCACAATTATTATATTATGTTTTCTAACCACTTTACCTATATACTTAAAAATTCTTATTAGGTGGAATATCTTAGAAATATAGTTGTGCATAAATTTATGCAACTTTGTGTAGCAATGATCACCTGAGTGAGACAAATTTTCAAGGATGAAGTTAACAACTGTAGAGAAAAATGTACATCTCTTTTCATTATATTCATTATTCTTGGTTTATGTTATCATGTCCACTGTAATCCTATTTTGTCATGCTTTTATTAAGTAAACTGGGTAATTAAGGTGGCTATTTCAAAATAACCCTATTTTTAAAGGGCCTCAAACCTTAAACTGTTTATCACAACCAAATAAAAATTGACTAAACTGACACAAATATAAATCTGAGTTTAATAAATCAATTACACTTAACCCTTAAACTATATATGAGATAGATCTTCAGTCATGTGGGAAACTGTTTACCACATAATTTATATAGACACATACAAAACAAATTACAAAAAATAGACCACGGCAATGTCAAAACAAATAACAATTTAAGGGTTAACTAGCCTTGATTTATTTGAGATGAACAAATACTCTCTAAGTACATGCCCTAGACTTAAAATAATATTACATTACTTACTTGAAAATATATGAGAAAGCAATCGAGACGCCGCTTGCTAGAGCCAGAGCTGAAAAACTGGCCACAAGTTTCCAGGAGTGTACACACTAAACGCAAGCGAAACAGGTGCTCTGGTGGGTCATATTCACTATATATGTTCGGGTCAAAAAGTACCCCAAATGAGCAGAACAAATAGAGGACCTGGTGTAATAAAAGCTGACTTGAGTACATGGCACAGTGGTAATGTTTGAGATAAAAAAAAAATAGAGTACTAAAATAAAAAAGTCCATAAAACAATACTTCCAAAGTATCTAATACAAACTCATCTTTCACCTGAATATAATAAGGACATTTTTTTTTGGTTTATGGCTTAGATTTATCACAACATACCTTTGCAAAATAGAGAAAAAACTTTACCTTAAAAATAATAGTACTTTCAATTACACGGTAATTGTAGAGCTCTCCTAAGTACTTCACTGCAGCAACTCGTCGCTGGTTATATTTAGGATGATTCACCTCTAAACCAAGACGTATTTCTTCCAAAATACCATCCACAACAGCTGGGCCCACCCAGTCCTAGTTCAAGTAAATATTGCTTGCTTTAGCATAATCAGCAGGGTCTGGTTATAATACTAGTAGGCTTTAAAACATAACAGAACTTAAAATAAGGTGGGTAATAAGTTTAGAATACGACAAGAATATTACAGGAAGACCTTAATAGATTTCTCATATAATAATAAATAATGGAATTAATGCTACCCCTTCTCTTGCTCTAGTTTTCTCAGATATGTCTGATTTCATTCCAGTCACTCCTCATTCTATATTAACTAGAGTAATTCTACTATTGATACCAAAAATTCCCCTTTAACATTTTTTTTTTTTTTTTCAACAAGTCGGCCGTCTCCCACCGAGACAGGGTGACCCAAAAAGAAAGAAAATCCCCAAAAAAGAAAATACTTTCATCATCATTCAACACTTTCACCACACTCATACATAATCACTGTCTTTGCAGAGGAGCTCAGATACGACAGCTGAGAAAAGTCCCTCCCAGCTGTCACTATCTCAGACCCCTCCTTTAAAGTGCAGGCCTTGTACTTCCCATTTCCAGGACTCAAGTCCAACTAAATCAATTAACTGGTTTCCCTGAATCCCTTCACAAAATGTTACCCTGCTCACACTCCAACAGATCGTCATGTCCCAAAAACCATTCGTCTCCATTCATTCCTATCTAACACGCTCATACATGCTTGCTGGAAGTCCAAGCCCCTCGCCCACAAAACCTCCTTTACCCCTTCCCTCCAACCTTTTCTAGGACGACCCCTACCCCGCCTTCCTTCCCCTACAGATTTATACGCTCTCCAAGTCATTCTACTTTGATCCATTCTCTCTAAATGACCAAACCACCTCAACAACCCCTCTTCAGCCCTCTGACAAATACTTTTAGTAACTCCACACCTTCTCCTAATTTCCACATTCCGAATTTTCTGCATAATATTTACACCACACATTGCCCTTAGACAGGACATCTCCACTGCCTCCAGCCTCCTCCTCGCTGCAGCATTTGCAACCCATGCTTCACACCCATATAAGAGTGTTGGTACCACTATACTTTCGTACATTCCCTTCTTTGCCTCCATGGATAACGTTTTTTGTCTCCACAGATACCTCAATGCACCACTCACCTTTTTTCCTTCATCAATTCTATGGTTAACCTCATCCTTCATAAACCCATCCGCTGACACGTCAACTCCCAAATATCTGAAAACATTTACTTCTTCCATAATCCCTCTCTCCAATGTGATATCCAATTTTTCTTTATTTAAATTTATAAATTTATAAATTTATAAATCATAAAAGTTACAAGAGATTACAAAACTGCTGCAACAAATGCGAGGCAAGAGCCTCAATAAGAGGACATTCACAACCCTATACATGGCATGTGTCAAGCCCATATTGGAGTATGCAGCGCCATGTTAGAAACTGCATCTGATATAATAAGTGAGGAAGCTGGAAAAAAATGTAAAGCTTTGCAACAATACTATTCCCCAAGTTAAGGGAAATGAGCTATGAGGAGAGGCTAGAGGAGCTAAACCTGATGACATAAGAGGACAGAAGAACCACGGCATATATACGACATACAAAACAGTGAGAGGAACAGAAAGGGTGAGTCTCTTTGAGAGGCAGGTTTCAGGTACATAAGGGCACAACTGGAAGTTAAAATACACAAACACTTTAGGGAATCCTTTTAACTGTTTAGGAAATAATTAACACACATTCTTCAGGATTTCATGGGATAAATTCCTCCACGACTCATGGATAGCATCCTCCACTTGTGGGAGTGGGCTGATATCCTTCCCCTAGTAGCTCTCTATCACAGCCCAGAGGTTCTCAATGGGATTCAAGTCTGGGGACTTTCCTGGCCAGTCATCGAAGGACACCTCTCAGCAGGAGTAGCAAGGAGCACTCTCTTGTATAAAACTTTTTGCACCACACTGTGAATGATTTGGGTGACTGATCACGGCAATTCTAGGCACGTCATACAGTTAACTATTTCCTTTGTTTGATGGCATGCCTTATCACATGGAATGATCTGTACAACTGTCTCTTGTGTCAGTCAGCAACTTACTTCCTATATTAATTCATCTATAGCCAAAAACGTCTGACAAACTCGATACTCTAAACCACATGGTGCAGTCCAAAAACACAAATCCATTCCCCACACAAGCCTAGAAAGTACTTAGAATGCAGCTAGTAGCCTTGGGTAATCCTGAGATGTCCCACTATGATTTGCTTGGCCAGCAAATCTTTTTTTATCACCGAAACTCCTGGGTAGGATATTACTTTCACCATTAACATATGCCAGCTGCCGTTACCCAATATATTTTAATTACAAGGAAGTTGGTGCATTACAGCTCAAAAAAAAAAAATTACCTAAATTAAATCAAGTTTGATCATTGCTGATCTGTAATATGAATGAGAACACCATGGGTTAAGAATCAATTAAATATGCTTATTAACCCTTTGAATGTCGCAACCCCAAAACCTGAGGTGTCTCCTGGTGTCACAAAATATTCTAAAAAAAAAATTATTTTTTCATATGAAATGATAGAGAATCTTTTCCCGATGGTAATGACACCAAAAGTATGAAATTTGATGGAAAACTTACAGAATTACGCTCTCACGAAGTTAGTGATCTCGGCGATATATACGCATCGGCGATTTCGCCGACTTTGAGCCATATTTTTGGCCAATTCCATTGTTCCAGTCGACCAAACTCGTAGCTATTTCTTTAGAACTCCATTTGTTCTATCGATTGAGTACAAGAAACCACCAATTTACCGATTTCAACTACCCAATAAAGTGGTCAGAAATTGGCAATTTGGCCAATTTCATGCAAAATAAAAAAGATGTCAATTTCAAAATAGGATCCAGAATAAACAATGCAAACATTCCTGGCACTAAAATAACATTTTCTCTGTTCATTAGTCATGTCTTTAGGCCCCTTTTATATTACACTTGCTTTCTGTTTTGATTTTTTATTCACACAAAAAATAGAGGATTTACTGTTATGCAGACTACTGCATTATTGTAAAATTGGTATAAATAATATCAGTGCACTTGTGTAAGAATATTAGACTCACCAGTTGACATGTATTGGACGTGTGGCGTGATTTGTTTACTCTTGAACATTGGCAAAAATCGAACATTTCCGTTACTTTGAGCTCAATTTCAAGGTCGTTTTCATCATGAAACTAATCAAAATCATATCTATTTCTGTAATATGTTTTCCATTCTATCAAATGAGACCTTGAAAAAGAGAATACAACCATAAATACTATACGAAAATACACCTGAAAGTCGGCGATTTAATCCAAAAACACGGTGGGAGTTTTTTTCTCATTATGCACTGTGTGCTGCAGGATTTTTTTTATACAGCACACACTGACCACACAGACCCATTCTCACATATGTGGGCCTACCAGCTTTCTCTCGCTTGATTTGAAGCCGCTAGAATTTTTGAGTAGACATGTATGTATATACGTCTGAAACACTGGCTCGTAAGACGTATATATACGACCAAAACAGTCAAAGGGTTAATCTGTTCATACCTATTACAGTGTTTTCCATTTTTCTAGGGTGATGACACCATTGGTTCATGCTCAAAGTTTTCTCTCCTTGTACAATAAGTAGTACTCCTATATACTCTCACTCTACTTAGCTTCTACAATAAGCACTTCTATACACCCTCACTCTTCTTACTTAGCTTCTACAATAAGCACTTCTATACACCCTCACTCTTCTTACTCAGCTTCTACAATAAGCACTCCTATACACCCTCACCATTCTTCCTCAACTCTTTTCACACCCTGAAATGTCATTTTTTTTTTTCAACTTACTGTCTTCATATATCATTCCAAATCATCATAAATATTCATCTCTTTCAGTTCTTTATTCCACACAGAGTAGATTTTTTCAGACTTCTTATTCTATTTCATATGGTTCACCCTCATCCCTCCCTCCCTTAATGCCAGGAAATTTAATTCCATCACTAATCCTCAACACAGAAAACACAGACAATCATTATGATAGATGACAAACTGAAGACAGGACACCCCGAGCATAGTTCTGCTATAGCAATAAATTGGTATGCTTCCAAGCTATTGTAACTTAAAGTAAGTAAACAAATGCTAAAGTGTAACCCAAAGCCTACTCTTGACCCTGATTTTTTTTTGGAAAAAAAAAAAAAAACATGCCACTGAAAAATTACAGGAAGACATAAGCAGGGTTTTCCAGTGGGCAGTGGAGAACAACATGATATTCAATGGTGATAAGTTTCAGCTGCTTAGGTATGGAAAGAATGAAGAACTCAAAAGGAACACTATATACAAAACTCAAGAGGGTCACCAAATAGAACGAAAGGAACACGTAAAGGACTTGGAAATAATTATGTCTGCTGATCTTTCTTTTAAAGACTATAACAAGACAAAGATCACAACAGCCAGGAAGATGATGGGGTGGGTATTGAGAACTTTCAAAACAAGGAAAATAATGCCGATGGTGACACTCTTCAAATCGCTAGTGCTCCCTCACTTAGAATACTGCTCAGTGCTGACAGCCCCATTCAAAGCAGGAGAAATATCAGAGCTAGAACAAATACAGAGATCGTTTACGGTTCACATTGAGCCAGTGAAACATCTAAATTATTGGGAATGCCTTCAAGTCTTGAGCATGTACTCATTGGAGTGGAGGAGAGAGAGATACATGATAATATATACAGTGGACCCCCAGATTTTGGCCATAATTCGTTCCAGAATGCTGTTCGAGTGCTGTTACCGAACTAATAATGTAAATTAGATTAGTCTGTTTAGACCCCTAAAAATACACTTACAAAAGCACTTGCAAAAATACACTTACATAATTGTTCGAGTTGGGAGCAGTACGAAATCCGGGGGTCCACTGTACTACCTGGAAAGTACTCGAGGGCCTGGTCCCAAATCTGCACGCTGCCATAACAACATACTGGAGTGAGAGATATGGGAGGAAGTGTAAAATAAACCCAGGAGGAGCAGGGGTGCAGTGGGGACAATAAGGGAGCACTGTATCAACATCTGGGGTCCCAGACTATTCAACATCTTACCAGAAGATATCCAAAACACATCTGGAACAAGTGTAGAAGCCTTCAAGAGGAAACTGGACAAGTATCTTCACCAGGTGCCAGATCAACCAGGCTGTAATGGATATGTGGGGCAGCGGGCCTCCAGCAACAACAGCCTGGTTGACCAGGCAAGCACCAGATGAGCCTGGCCCATGGCTGGGCTCAGAGTGTAGAGAAACTCTTGAAACTCTTCAAAGGTATATTAAAGGTTATATGCCAGAATATACGTTAATTACAAACAGAAAATTACTAACATGATGAGAGATGAGGCCAGCCACCAGGTTTGCAATGCAACGAATATTGTAAAATTTGGCATTCCAGACTGCTGTCAAACACTTCACAATGTAACTGACAGTGGGTGGGTCTTCCCAGTGCATCTTCCGCATCTGAAAATTAAATGAACACTGAACACAGACAGAATATAACAAATAAGTTTCCAAACATGATATGATGAAACTAGAAATGCCATATCCAAAAATCTTCTAGTTAATAGCATATTTTACTGTACCTAAGCCTTAAGTTTAAGCATAATTTTCAAATCTAAAGCCTACACAGACCATACTTATAAAAAAATTATCTGCACTATCTTTATTTGTAATCATAGTATAGTATTCCATGGAGAGATATGGTTTCATTAACAATAATAAGCATGGGTTCAGAGATAGCAAATTTTATCTTACCAACCTATTGGAATTCTTTGAAAAAAAAAAGAAAAAGATATAAGACAGGAGAGAGATGGGTGGACTGTTTTTTCTTGGACTACAAAAAAAGAAAAGGCATTTGATATTGTATGCCACAAGAGACTGGGGCAAAATCTTAATGTGCAGGCAGAAATAACTAGGAAGGTATTCCTGTGGATCACAGAGAACTATAGGGAACACAACAAAATAGGGACGAAAAACAAGCAGGGTTCTGCAAGGATCAGTACTATTTCTGGTTTATGTGAATGATATGCCAGATAGGGTTGAAGTAAAAATTGAAGAGGAGAATGAAAACAGTTGAGGATAGAGAAAAGCTGCAAATTAATCTGGACAAATTGCAAAACTGGTAAGATAAGTGGTTACTTGAATTTAACCCCAGCAAATGCAAGTTTATGAATCACAAAATCGTAAAGACACGATTGCAAACAAACCATACCACGGGTGGGATTCGAACCCGCGGTTACAGAGTCTCAAAACTCCAGACCATGGCCCAGTGGCTTACGCGACGATCTGGAGTTTTGAGACTCTGTAACTGCGGGTTCGAACCCCACCCGTGGTATGGCAAGTTTATGAAGATTGGGAAAGGGGCCAGAAAACCTTACACAAAGTACAGACTCTGGGGAAGAGGCTGCAAACCTCACTCATACAGAAAGACCTAGGGGTGAGCATAATGCCTAGCATATCACCAGAGGCTCACATCAACCAAATAACCTCTGCATATAATGCTAGTCTGGCAAATTTAAGAGCAGTCTTCAGAAATTTCAACAGACACACTCTGGGAAATTCCTAGAACATATGTCAGGCTCATCTTGGAGTATGCAATACCAGCATCGAATCCCCACATGAAAAGTAAATTAAGAAATTGGGAAAGTGCAGAAATATGCAACAAGGCATTACAGAGCTAAGGGGGTATGATCTATGAGGACAGCCTGATAGAATTAAATATAAAGATAGAAGAACCAAGGGAGACATAACAACATAAAAAATACTCAGGAATATAAACAGAGTAGACAGATATAGGCTGTTTAAGAGGCAGGAAACAGGTACTCAGGGTACAGCTAGAAGTTACAGACACAGATGTGCCACAGGGATGTCAAGAAGTATTTCTTCAGTCTTAAGGTGGTTGGGAAGTGGAATGACCTCGATGAAAAAGTGGTGGAGGCCGACTCCATATATAGTTTTAAGAGCAGGAACACTAGGGCCCACCAGGCTAGGAGGAAGTGTATCAAGCAAGTGGAAAGATGAGAGGCGAGGCCAGGAGATAAGCCTCGACCCCTGGAACCACATAGTATAAGTGAGTACTCACTCTCTCTCTCTTACACACACACACACAAACAGACACTCTTACACACACACAAACAGACACTCTTACACACACACAAACAGACACTCTTACACACACACCCCACACATACACAAAGTGATGTAGTGGAGGCAGGATCCATTCATAGCTTCAAGAAGAGGTATGATAAGGCTCATGGCGAAGGGAGAGTGACCCAGTAGTGGCCAGTGAAGAGGTGGGGCCAGGAGCTATGACTCGACCCCTGCAACCACAACTAGGTAAGTACAACAACTAGGTGAGTACACACACACATACACACTCTTTTACACACACACACACACAAACAGACAGACAGAGGTATGATGAAGCTCATGGAGCAGGGAGAGAGGACCTAGTAGCGATCAGTGAAGAGGCGGGGCCAGGAGCTGAGTCTCGACCCCCGCAACCACAAATAGGTGAGTACACACAGACACTCTTACACTTACACACACACACGCCCCGGTGGCCTGGTGGCTAAAGCTCTCGCTTCACGCATGGAGGGCCCGGGTTCAATTCCCAGCGGGGCGGAAACATTTCGAAGTGTTTCCTTACACACACATACACCAGGCCTAGTGTCTAATTGACTGTGCCTAGGACAAAATGGTAACTAACATACACATACGCATACACCTACACTCACACATACACAATTTCTCTCTTACTTTCTCTTTTACACTCTCTTATACATTCTTTCTTCTTTCTTTCAACACGTCGGCCGTTTCCCACCAAGGCGGGGTGGCCCAAAGAGAAAAACAAAAGTTTCTCTTTCTAACTTTAGTAATGTATACAGGAGAAGGGGTTACTAGCCCCATGCTCCCGGCATTTTAGTCGCCTCTTACAACACGCATGGCTTACAGAGGAAGAATTCTGTTCCACTTCCCCATGGAGTCTCTTATACATGCTTTTCTTCTTACATTCTATTTTCTCTCTTACATAATCTCCTTCTTTACACTTCTTTTACACTCTCTTTACACTCTCTTTTACACTCTCTTTCACACTCTCTCTTTCACACTCTCTCTTTTACACTCTCTCTTTTACACTCTCTCTTTTACACTCTCTCTTTTACACTCTCTCTTTTACACTCTCTCTTTTACACTCTCTTTTACACTCTCTCTTTTACACTCTCTCTTTTACACTCTCTCTTTTACACTCTCTCTTTTACACTCTCTCTTTTACACTCTCTCTTTTACATTCTTTTATGCAGCCTCATTCACACTCATAATTACAGAAATAGAACTTGCAGAAACTAAGGAATCACAGATACAATAAATCATGTTAGTTAACTAGGTACATATAAACTGGGGAAGTCTTGGAAACTTACTTGTCTCAAAATTTTCTCCGTATTAGACTTACAGAGGTCATTGTAAAGAAGCTTGCGAATGTATTGATGTATCGTTGGCCGCTCTTTTTTGGTGGTCTCGGACCAGTGTCTGGTGGGTTGACATAGAAATATGCATTTTCTATCATAGTGTTATACCTGTCAAAGAAAGAGTATGTGTACTTATCACAGCATTTAATGATAATATTTATTTATTTGTAATACAAGCTAATCTGACATATTATAAACACTGACTGCTGAGTTAAAGTTATAATGTTAACAAATGTCTTTTATTGGTAGTTGTGAGGGCTATATTGGCCAGTTGGTCTCCAACAGCAACAGCCAGGTTGAACAGGCAAGCAAAAGAAAAGCCTGGTTACAGTCTGGGCTGCAGGACTAGGATGAATCTCAAAACCGGTCAAAGGTGTGTCACACAAGTGCCATAGTAAATTCTGATAAACACAAACTGCTAGCTCAGATAACTGAATAAAGTTATATACAAAAAATTAATTACTAAATTTTTACAATGTTCTAAACTTAACATAGACCGTAAGCAATTACTGTTCTTTATCCAATACTATATTGGTGCTCCATCACCGAGAACATTATATGACAGTTTTATTAGTATGATATAAAAGCAATGTACAGTGGTACCCCGACTTACGATGTTATCATCTTACGTTATTTTCGATAACCGATATTTATAACGTAAGAAATTTGATTGTGACTTACGATGTTTGCTTCGTCTACCGACATTCGTACCGGACGTGTCGCTGGCGCCCAGCTGAGCGCGCACTCCAGGGAGGCCAGTGCTATTGTTTACAAGCGAGAGCTGACCACCACCCACACCCACGCATTCATACCAGTATATTGTCATTATTCCACTGTTTTTAGTGCTTGCAACTGCTAAATAAGCTACCATGGGTCCAAGGAAAGATCCTAGTGCTAAGCCTGTGGTAAAGAATGTGCAGGGAGTGAAGCATTTATGCAGGGAGTGTAGCATTTATGCAGGGAGTGTAGGAGGCATGCAGGGAGTGTAGCAGGCATGCAGGAGTGTAGCAGGATGCAGGGAGTGTAGCAAAGATGCAGAGAGTGTAGCAGGGATGCAGGGAGTGTAGCAGGGATGCAGGGAGTGTAGCAGGGATGCAGGGAGTGTAGCAAGGATGCAGGGAGTGTAGCAAGGATGCAGGGAGTGAGCAAGGATGAGGGAGTGTAGCAGGGATGCAGGGAGTGTAGCAGGGATGCAGGGAGGTAGCAGGGATGCAGGGAGTGTAGCAAGGATGCAGGGAGTGTAGCAAGGATGCAGGGAGTGTAGCAAGGATGCAGGGAGTGTAGCAGGGATGCAGGGAGTGTAGCATTCATGCAGGGAGTGTAGCAAGGATGCAGGGAGTGTAGTAGGCATGCAGGAGTGTAGCATTTAGGGAGTGAGCAAAGATGCAGGGAGTGGGCGGGTGCAGGGGGTGGCAAGGGTGGGGGGTGTAGCAAGGATGCAGGGAGGGAGCAAAGGGGGGGGAGTGGCGGGGCAGGGGGTGTAGGGATGGGGGGTAGCATTCATGCAGGGGGTGAGCATTCATGCAGGGGGGAGCATTATGCAAAGGAGCATTATGCAGGGGGTGTGATTCAGCAGGGGGATAGCATTCATGCAGGGAGGTGACATGGGGGAGTGTACTTCTGAGGGAGGAAACATGAGGGGTGAGCATTTTCCCGGAGGTAGCATTCATGCAGGGGGGTAGCATTTAATGCCCCGGGAGGAGATTCATGAGGGAGGAGCATTATGCAGGGAGGTAGCATTCACAGGGTGTGCATTCAAAAAAAAGGGCCCGAACCCCCGAAAAGCTTTACCTCATTTTTGGGGGATTTCCCCTTCCCAAAAACACAACTAATTTTAAGGTTTTATGGGGTTTTCATCCTTTTTTATTCTATTTTCCATCCTGTCATTTTTCTAAGATTTATTGCTCGGCTACAGCCCCCTGGCCCGGTCAAAGCTCCGCCACCAGGACGCCCGGGGTTTAATCCGCGGGCAACATTTAAGTGTTTCAACACACACACACACACACAACAACAGGCCTAGTGTCAATGAATGCCTAGGAAAAAAGGGAACTAACTACTCCACCTTCTCCCCCTCCGTCCTCCACACTCAACAACTCTTCAATAAATGTAAGGGAAAGTTATTTTAAATTTGCATGTGTATTTGGTACTTTATTAAATTTTTTTATTATTTAATGTCAAAAAAATTTTAAAATATTTTTTTTTAACACTTAAGTCTTGGACGGATTAAATTTATTTCCCTTATTTTTAGGGGAAAAATTTATTCGTTTAACATTGTTTCGCCCTTTAAAAAATGCCCCCTCTGACGGGTTAATATCGTAATCGGGGGACCACTGTTACTTTCTTAATTTTATAGATGCATTTTGCCTATGGGGATAATGAACCCAAAAAAACATCACCCACCATGGCTGATCTCCCACCAACCCCCCCAGCTTGTAGGGGTTCCCTTTCCCGGGCACAGTTGACTACCCTGAAATTAGGAAACATCTTTTCCCTTGAAGGAAAAAAAAAAGACACAAAAAACAAAAATAGTGAAATATGAATCCAAGCTTTTAAACCCTTTAGATCAAGATCCAAAAACCTTTAAGAGAAGATTAATAAGTACTGACACACAAAAAACTTCAAAAAGTTATAACCGTCACCCATCAAATAACAACTCTGAATATGAAGGTGGAAGCAGCAATCAAGGACTG
>WNWK01019215.1:0-38262 GCA_009830355.1 Cherax destructor
GTCTGTATAGTGTTAAGAAAACTGTCATATTGATACCTCTCTTCTTCACCCCAGTCCACAGTTGATAAGTGTTCTCTAAGTCCATTATAATCTGCTAAGCGAAAATCTGGGACCATTACTGAATTATCCCTACTATCATACATCCATTCAATGCTAAAGGTAATTGACTTGTGGTCGCTTGAGCCGAGTTCCTCTGTAATTTCTAAATTATTAACAAGGGTTTCCTTGCTTGCCAGAACCAAGTCAAGTAGGTTATTTCCCTTGTAGGTTCTGTTACAAACTGCTTCAAAAAGCAATCCTGAACTACTTCTAAAAAGTCGTTAGATTCTAAATTCCCTGTCATGAAATTCCAATCAATCTGACTAAAGTTAAAGTCCCTAAATTACTACGTTATCGTGTCTTGTGGCCTTAACAATTTCCTCCCAAAGTAGTCTCCTTGTTCCCTATCTAAGTTTGGAGGACGGTAAATCACGCCTAAAATCAATTTTTCACACCCTCTGAAAATTCTATCCAGACAGACTCTGTATGTGTTAATTCAGACTTTATACCCGTTTTTATGCAAAAATTTAAATGATCACGGACATAGAGTGCTACCCCACCCCCTTTCCCGATACTTCTGTCTACTTGGAACAATTTAAAACCCTGAATGTGACATTCGGCAGGCAAGTCCCGATTTTTCATATTAAACCATGTCTCAGTTATTGCAAAAACATCAATATTACCCGTACTTGCAACTAATCTCAACTCGTTCATCTTATTCCTAGCACTACGACTATTGGTGTAATATATATTTAGAGACCCTCCTTTCTCTTTACCCTTCCTGCTCATCTCTGTTTTCCACTATACCTATTACTGTCCTTGTCATCTAGTGTCACTAGCTTTCCACTATCCACCTTATTCTGCCTATTACTAGTTCTCCTACAACTTATATTATTACTACACTGGGACTTCTCTGTTTTCCCCCCAAAACCCATACCACTAACTATTTCTAGTTTAAAGCCCTAACAGCTCCCTCCACTGCAGTTGCCAGTGCCCCCACCCCAGACCTGGATAAGTGAACCCCATCCCTGGCATACATGTCATTTCTGCCATAGAAGAGGTCCCAGTTGTCAATGAATGTTACTGAATTTTCCTTACAGTATTTGTCCAGCCAGCAATTGACACCAATTGCCCTGGACAGCCATTCATTTCCAACTCCTCTCCTTGGCAAAATACCACATATGACAGGGATACGCGATGATGCTGGCAATAACACGTGGCTTCCCGGACTTGTCCTTTGTGGGACGTGTGATAGACCTCTGACTTGTTCCTTGTTGGACTTGTGATACAGTGTAGTTCTCCATAAGCCCCTCTAACCCAATTATTTAACTTCCTACTACTACGCTGCTGCTGCTGCTGCTACCGTTGCTGATGTTACTACTACAACTGCTAATACTAATAGTTGGTGGATACTTATAGCTGGTAGTGGATATTAATAGTGATGGATGGTGCACGGATGTGGGGGGGAAGGGGGGTAGATGGAATAGGGTCTCTTTGGGTGTTATTTTGAGTAGGAAAGATAAATAATTTTATGATGGTGTGCGATTGCGTTTACATGCAGGTGGTTTGCAGTTATTTTGTTGATGTGCGCCATGAGATCCTTCTCCATGAGTAAGTCTTGCAATTTGTGTCCCTGCTTCTGTCACTCCACTGACCACTCTAAGACTGAAGAAATCCTTCATAACATTCCCGTGACTCGCCTATGTTTACAAAATACAGCTGTTCCCTAATGTTACTGTTTACGGTCTCTCTAACAGTCTGTCCCTGTTAACACTATCAATTACTCTCAATATTTTGTATGTGTTTATCTCACCCCTAGTCCTTTCTTTCTCTGTCACAAGGTTTAGTACATACCCTTTGGTTCCTGGATTAGTCTTGTTGAAAACCTCAGCACTTTCTCCAGTTTCTTGACATACTTCATCAGGTGTGAAATCTAAACTGGTGATACACACTGGCTTCCTAATAGTTGTATAGCGTAGTGAATGACGCCTTGACTGGCTTCCTGAAAGCTAATCTCAGAGTTTCCAGATTCCAGATACGTGTTTGCTGCAGCAGTTAATCGGTTGTGCGTCTCAGGAAATATGCTCGGGAAAATACTCGCCCCGAGGTCCTTCTCCCTAGATGAAGTTTGTAACCTTGCGCCCCTTTTTCCCAGACCCTGTACTGCGTCTGTGGATTTCTTTGCCCCTCTCCAGGCTTTACAACTCTGTATTGGCTGGGGTTAAATTCTAGCAGGCACTTGTCAGACCTACAGTTTATTCAGGTCCATTTGTAGTCTCCTGTCCTCACCTGTTTGTATTCTCATTAGTTACACTTCATATGCGTACAGAGATACCTTTAACAGTATCCCTTTCGTTATGTCACTCATAAATACAAGAAATAGTACAGGTCCTAGTACTGATTTTTGTGGAACCCCGCTCGCAACACACGTCCTTCATCCTACACCTGTTTTCTTCCTATTAAGTATTCCTTGATCCATTGTAGGGCATTCCCTGTTAATCTTGTTTTCCTGTGTTTTTCGCTTACCATTTTTTTCGACTTAGTACTTTTAGCTAGTATTTCTCTTCAGCTCTGGGTGAACAATGACCTTTCTCTGTCTTTCCATTGCTTCTTTTACTCCCAGGTTTGAATTTCTCCATTGTCTCCAAGCACTTTCCAATTTCATTTTCCCCACCACCTCATTCAGGAGTCGCCTCATACCCGTGTAGTCTCTGCATTTGAATTTTGGCTTCTCTGATCATTCCAGTGATGTCTGTCTCCACGTTTACTGCGACAAGGTATTCGAAACTCAGTATCGTGTGGCCACTTGCACCGAGGGGTCTTTAATGTTCAATATCCCCAAGTCAGAATTGTTCAGGGTGAATACAAAGCCCTACATTACCAATTCATTCCTTTCTCTCTGGTTGTGTTTTTGACGTGTTAGTGCATGAAGTTCTCCATTACCACCTCCAGCATCTTAGATCTTCATGTTTCTGGTCTCCCCGAGTAGCTCCAGGTTCTCCCATTGTTTGATTGTGGTTAAAGTCTCTCATGATCAGGAGCTTTGCAATGCTCACATGGTCTCTTCTGGCTGAATCCGCTATTGAATCAACCAACTGTCTGTTGTTGTCATCGTATTCTTGTCTTAGTCTCATGTTGTTTAGTGGAGGGTTGTACATAACGACTTTCTTACCGCTTGGGACCTCCAGCCTGTGTTCCTACTATGCGGTAATTTGCCTCTGTTTATTTCGTCTCCTCAAAACTCCACTGGTTTCAGATTAGGAGTGCTGCTACTCCACCTCCTCTGATTCCTTTGTCTTTCCTTATGTGTGTGCGTGTAGTGGGAGGCTGTGGGAGTGAGTGCATTAGGTCAACTTAGAGCAGGTCGACGACCATGAGTCAGCGTCTCAACGGTTACTCCTACACTATCTTTGCTCTCCCTGGATGATGTACTTAACACCAAACACTCCTCAGGTCGTGGAAGCAACGGCCGGTGTTGTTGCCACAACATTCGTAGGTGACAGACAGACTGTACACGGTCTTACGTGATATTAGAGTGCAGGTTGAAGCGGTTCTACGCTGGATTTCTTATTGCTATATTTTCTCTCTCTCAATAATTCCATATTTGATCTTTGCTTTGAGACTTTCAGTCTTTAAAAGAAATTAACGAAATGTATATAAAGAATATGTTTTAACCCAAAATTAATATATCGAATCATGTTTAGTTTTAACTGACATAAAAATGGTAAGCTAGTTTGGTGCTAACTGTATATGTAATGTGATGACCTGTGTGGTCATCATAGTGATGACCTGTGTGGTTATCATAGTGATGACCTGTGTGGTCATCATAGTGATGACCTGTGTGGTCATCATAGTGATGACCTGTGTGGTCATCATAGTGATGACCTGTGTGGTCATCATAGTGATGACTTGTGTGGTCATCATAGTGATGACCTGTGTGGTCATCATAGTGATGACTTGTGTGGTCATCATAGTGATGACTTGTGTGGTCATCATAGTGATGACTTGTGTGGTCATCATAGTGATGACTTGTGTGGTCATCATAGTGATGACCTGTGTGGTCATCATAGTGATGACTTGTGTGGTCATCATAGTGATGACTGTGTGGTCATCATAGTGATGACTGTGGTCATCATATGATGACTGTGTGGTCATCATAGTGATGACCTGTGTGTCATCATAGTGATGACCTTGTGGGCATCATAGTGATGACCTGTGTGGTCATCATAGTGATGACCTGTGTGGTCATCATAGTGATGACCTGTGTGGTCATCATAGTGATGACCTGTGTGGTCATCATAGTGATGACCTGTGTGGTCATCATAGTGATGACCTGTGTGGTCATCATAGTGATGACCGTGTGTCATCATAGTGATGACCTGTGTGGTCATCATAGTGATGACCTGTGTGGTCATCATAGTGATGACCTGTGTGGTCATCATAGTGATGACCTGTGTGGTCATCATAGTGATGACCTGTATGTGATCATTACAGTGATGACATGTGTGTGATCATTGCAGTGATGACATGTGTGATCATTACAGTGATGACCTGTGTTCATTATAGTGATGACCTGTGTGTTCATTATAGTGATGACCTGTGTGTTCATTATAGTGATGACCTGTGTGTTCATTATAGTGATGACCTGTGTGGTTCATTTAGTGATGACCTGTGTGTTCATTTTAGTGATGACCTGTGTGTTCATTTTAGTGATGACCTGTGTGTTCATTTTAGTGATGACCTGTGTGTTCATTTTAGTGATGACCTGTGTGTTCATTTTAGTGATGACCTGTGTGTTCATTTTAGTGATGACCTGTGTGTTCATTATAGTGATGACCTGTGTGTTCATTATAGTGATGACCTGTGTGTTCATTATAGTGATGACCTGTGTGTTCATTATAGTGATGACCTGTGTGTTCATTATAGTGATGACCTGTGTGTTCATTATAGTGATGACCTGTGTGTTCATTATAGTGATGACCTGTGTGTTCATTATAGTGATGACCTGTGTGTTCATTATAGTGATGACCTGTGTGTTCATTATAGTGATGACCTGTGTGTTCATTATAGTGATGACCTGTGTGTTCATTATAGTGATGACCTGTGTGTTCATTATAGTGATGACCTGTGTTCATTATAGTGATGACCTGTGTGTTCATTATAGTGATGACCTGTGTGTTCATTATAGTGATGACCTGTGTGTTCATTATAGTGATGACCTGTGTGTTCATTATAGTGATGACCTGTGTGTTCATTATAGTTATGACCTGTGTTCATTATAGTGATGACCTGTGTGTTCATTATAGTGATGACCTGTGTGTCATTAGAGTGATGACCTGTGTGTTCATTATAGTGATGACCTGTGTGTTCATTATAGTGATGACCTGTGTGTTCATTATAGTGATGACCTGTGTGTTCATTATAGTGATGACCTGTGTGTTCATTATAGTGATGACCTGTGTGTTCATTATAGTGATGACCTGTGTGTTCATTATAGTGATGACCTGTGTGTTCATTATAGTGATGACCTGTGTGTTCATTATAGTGATGACCTGTGTGTTCATTATAGTGATGACCTGTGTGTTCATTATAGTGATGACCTGTGTGTTCATTATAGTGATGACCTGTGTGTTCATTATAGTGATGACCTGTGTGTTCATTATAGTGATGACCTGTGTGTTCATTATAGTTATGACCTATGTTCATTATAGTGATGACCTGTGTGTTCATTATAGTGATGACCTGTGTGTGACCATTACAGTGATGACCTGTGTGTTCATTATAGTGATGACCTGTGTGATCATTACAGTGATGACCTGTGTGTTCATTATAGTGATGACCTGTAAATTCTTCAAAATAATAACCTGGGGTCACTTCAAAAAATAGGTTTTCTTTTTCAAATGATGACGTACTCTTCAAAGTAATTTGCTTGACTTGTTCTTCAAACTAATTTGTTTATTTATTTTTTGAAAAAGTAACGAAAAAGACACAGGGATCATACAGTCTTGATACAGGTATAATACAGTGTTCGTATTGGGATTATGCAGTCTTCAATATTGGGATCATTCAGTCACAATACTGGCATCATTCAGTCACAATTTTGGGATCAATCAGTCAATACTGGGATCACTGAATCCCAGTTACGGGATCATTCAGTCTCATTGATGATTAAACAAATGTGGAAGTGTTCTTGATATTTAAACCTAATGAAATGCTCCAGGGACTGTGCTTGGTCCAGGGACTGTGCTTGGTCCAGGGACTGTGCTTGGTCCAGGGACTGTGCTTGGTCCAGGGACTGTGCTTCTTCCAGGGACTGTGCTTGGTCCAGGGACTGTGCTTGGTCCAGGGACTGTGCTTGGTCCAGGGACTGTGCTTGGTCCAGGGACTGTGCTTGGTCCAGGGACTGTGCTTGGTCCAGGGACTGTGCTTGGTCCAGGGACTGTGCTTGGTCCAGGGACTGTGCTTGGTCCAGGGACTGTGCTTGGTCCAGGGACTGTGCTTGGTCCAGGGACTGTGCTTGGTCCAGGGACTGTGCTTGGTCCAGGGACTGTGCTTGGTCCAGGGACTGTGCTTGGTCCAGAGACTGTGCTTGGTCCAGGACTGTGCTTGGTCCAGGGACTGTGCTTGGTCCAGGGACTGTGCTTGGTCCAGGGACTGTGCTTGGTCCAGAGACTGTGCTTGGTCCAGGGACTGTGCTTGGTCCAGGGACTGTGCTTGGTCCAGGGACTGTGCTTGGTCCAGGGACTGTGCTTGGTCCAGGGACTGTGCTTGGTCCAGGGACTGTGCTTGGTCCAGGGACTGTGCTTGGTCCAGGGACTGTGCTTGGTCCAGAGACTGTGCTTCTTCCAGGGACTGTGCTTGGTCCAGGGACTGTGCTTGGTCCAGGGACTGTGCTTGGTCCAGGGCCTGTGCTTGGTCCAGGGACTGTGCTTGGTCCAGAGACTGTGCTTGGTCCAGGGACTGTGCTTGGTCCAGGGACTGTGCTTGGTCCAGGGACTGAGCTTGGAGATTGACCCCAAATCACAGTCCCCAAAGTCGTCCTCACCATGTTGACGGGACTCAGCCTCCTGATGGGGTGGGAGGGTTATTATGATCATTGTCTTTGGGTTGTTCTTCAGAATTAATGCTTGCTTCGCCTTCAAAGCAATTACCTGTTTTCCTTTTTTTTCAGATTTATGTCTGCTCTTCAAAACAGTGACCAGTTTGCTCATCAAAACAATTTCCTCTTTGTTTTGTTTTCAGAGTAATGACCTGTATGCTACTGAAAGTAATTTCTATTTGTTTTCCAGTGTAATATCTAGTGTCTGCTTCAAAGCAAACGTCTGTTTGCTAATAAAATTAATTCCCTATTTGATTTTCAAAGTACTGACCATATTATTCTTCAGTGATTTACACTGTCTTCCCTCCCATATTATGGGTGTGTGTGGGTGGTAGGACTGTGGAGCAGTAGGCCTCCTACAGTGTGTTATGAGTTAGGTGCCACTTCGCTGGGTGAGTTGTCACCTGCTCTGAGTGAGGTATCACCTCAGTGTTTACTATATAAAATGTGCTTCTCTTGCCTCTCCTTTCAGTTCCTCTTTAAATGCGTGTGTAATTACCCACATGAAAGGACTCAGGTGTTTTTCCTATTTTCTCTGTGGTATTTTTATGTATTATGAATGGTATACAATACTAAGAAGTTCGTGGGTAAGAAATGTGCAACACTTGGGAATCTTTTTTTGGCGAAACGTTTGGGCAATAAAGATACCAACAGGTTGTAAATATGTCTTGCTCATCAACTTGTTAAAATTGTATACCATTTACAATATATTTGTCTGATCACGGTATCTTGGTCTTTGTCTACTCGATTACATACAACTGTGTGCACCTGTGGCGACATGTCCAGTTGTTATACCTAATGTCTGCTCCTTTATACTAAGTCGTCGTTGTTCTTGTTGTAATATTCGTCAGGACAGAGTCCTGATACCGGTCTTGATCTTTCGACGACCCATTTTGTAGGGAGGGACTGACCACATTTTAATACCTCAAAATTTCGTCTCCAGTAGCTTACTGTCTGTACTCTTATAATTGCCTGCTTTAATTGAGAAAGCCAACAGGCTTCCTCAGTTAAATACAGACAATTGAATATAACTAAGAGTTGCAAGTGTTACTCATCAACAACTCAGTCGTGAGTTCAATTTCCGGACAGGGTGAGGCGTATGGCTAAGTCTATGTACACAATTAACCACTTTTTACTCTGGGATTTCCAAATGCTTCTGCTAGGTTCACTTCTTTCTAACCCAGATACGTATACTTGTACATAACTCCTCTAAGTAAGCTATGGGGAGGCTCAACAAGCAACTAAATATCTATGAGATAGAGGCATAGACGGAAGCTATTGATTCTTGTCCGTTTGAGGCTTTTGTATAGAAATGATCAACATTATTTATTAATACTTTATTTCTAAAAGACAGCAGTACGCTATTCCACCAGCAGGTGGCATCAACAAGAGAAACTTGGAGAAGAACTGACACTAAAGGGAAGAGCAGTCTACATATCTTGGGCCTCTAGATATGTAAGAAAGTCTCTGAAACTAAAATATAGAATTCTCAAAAGTTTCTCTCCTTCTCTAGGTGTGAGTTATGTCTCTCATATGAAGACATTGATTGTCAGACTGCATAATGTGAACATAAATATGTAATAACTGCAAGAAATGTGACTTGAAGTTTATATATAGTTCGCATTTCCTGTGGTAGTTTTGGCGTACTTAGCTACGAGGGGAATATCAAAGATTTAAACCGTGGGTAAAATTCAGTCTAGCTATACGAAATATCTTAAGAGTATATCCGAGACGTAAATTATGCACCGTGGGTGTCTTCGAACGTTTTATAAATTCACTATAACTTTCAACTTTCTGTCAGTCATGAACGAAGCGTCTGAAGATAAAATCCATCATGGAACCATATAGAAATAGGCATCACACTGCGCTATTTACACACCCCATAAAAAAAACCGAGTAAATGTGGTGTTGCCCTACTGGCGCCATCAACAAACATCACCAACAATTACTAGTTTTTCAAGCAACAATTACTTGAAGTGTAGGTCTGGCCGGTGCCTCCTGCCGTGTTCGTAAACATTAGGAGCTGTGAGTGTGGTGGGCGAGGCGGGAGGGCGGGCGAGCGGCACGCACCCTCCCACACCCCCTTCCTTAACCTTGTTATTGACAAAAGAATATTATGGAAATTCACTCCGAGCCTGCAACACACCCATCATGCGGGGCTTCTTGCACCGTCAAGTCTCTTCAGCACAGCGGGCGGACCCAGAGTGCCTGCTTGTCCTCGAGGGCAGACGAGCACTGCAAGACCGCCAAGGAAATTGATCTACAATTGGCCTAAACGAGGCATTAGAAGTCTGGTTTTACTGTCTCTGGACAGCGTTGGGAGTCGAACCTCCCGTACTCTCTCCTCTCCACCATTTCTCACTGCATCAGTAAGACCAAATATGGAACCCTCTCTTTATGGGTAGAAACTGACTCCGTGCTTCTTGTCGCCTCCAGCTAGTCGGGTAAACCCTTATTTAATACCTTAATGAACCACGATAATTAGCCTCCATTTGTTTGTTGAGAGTCGTAGATCACAGCGAGACGTGTGGTCCACTTGTTAAGGCCATAAAAAGACAGGTTGCTGCTAATTCGTCAGGTTTAATGCCGACCGCAAACTTTTTTAACGTTCTCTTTTTTTTTTTTTTGGACGTTTTGGGAGCGTCATCGCCGAGTTCCGACAGGTAAACACACAGTGCCTTCCTGCGCTCCTCATTGGTTGACGAGAGTACCCGACCCCTCCAATGACCAGTGGGAAAATTTTCTTTGGAAAACCCTAATTAAGACTTCAGGTTTTCCCCTTTTCGGAGAAGGAAACAAAACAATTACGAATATTTCAATGCATTAAATTCATGAGATAACGAAAAAATACGATTGTATCAGCTAGTCAATGAGTTCCAAGCATCTTATTCAGGTAATCAACTTAGCGTGAAGTGTTGAAGACATTTACTGCTTCATTAACACGGAGGGCTGGAGACATTTAGTGGTCACACTTAACACCAGCTGTGGAAACATTTACTCCTGACTTAACAAGAGGTGAAGATGTTTACAGGCGATGCTTTGACGTGGAACACTAGAGGCCGTTAATGATTAGTGTGTTACAAGAGCGAGTGTTGGTAATGCGTTAGTAGTGCTGAGAGCATGCCAGGTGTGATACTGTTGGCACTGTGATGAGGCTGACCGTTTGCACTGTTTCAAGAATTGGAGAGAGAGAGAGAGAGAGAGAGAGAGAGAGAGAGAGGGAGGAGGGAGATAAGTTAGAAGTGTGTGTTGGAGCGAGTTGTAGAGGATTGATTGCAATGTGTTAGGAACTAGACTTTTGTGTGTGTTAGGATTAAAGAGAATGTCTAGAAGATAGACCCATCGTCAAGGACTTTTCACCAGGTGCATCACGCCTATCGTGACAGGCTGATTGATCAATACCATAGAACACTGGAACCCTCAAACAGAACACTAAAAATCTTGATATAAAAATGGTCTGACAAGCAATTTAAGACTCCAATTTTTAATAAATTTCAGCGTCATTTCTCATCGAAGTGTCGAAGCTTTTGTTTATATATAAAAAAAAAAATCCTGTAGGAACTAAAATAATAATTGAGAAGTCCTCAACCCACAGGAGTCGTCAAGCATCAGGGGTGAAGGGAGGTAATTAGGTTTGATTCAAGGAAGATGGCTTCAGTTCCTTTGATCGAGAGCCCTTCACCAGTCTTCTCTAGAGGGAAATTTTCCCTTATCGGAGATTACTGCGGGAAATAAAAGCTTTGGCTATTTCTCAGCACTAGTTCTGGATAATGTATTGAATATTCCCTTTGACCTGACCATATAGGTTTATGTGCGTCTTATAATTCTAAATACCATGGTGACCTGAGCAGTATAATTCTAAATACCATGGTGACCTGAGCAGTATAATTCTTAGTACCATGGTGACCTGAGCAGTATAATTCTTAGTACCATGGTGATCTGAGCAGTATAATTCTTAGTACCATGGTGACCTGAGCAGTATAATTCTTAGTACCATGGTGATCTGAGCAGTATAATTCTTAGTACCATGGTGACCTGAGCAGTATAATTCTGGTAAATGCCAGTGTGCATATAATCTCCTATAATACTACATAATGTAATATACTTCAGCTTTCACAAACTTGAGTAAATGATTTATAAATATGTCGAGTACAAGTGACAGGATAAATATTCACTTTTTCCAATCAATGCGTAAACCATTTAAACCTCTTCGAACCTCATGAAAACAAATAGGTTTTATATTGCAAGATTTATAATGCAGGAAGGTTTTTTAATGAAGGTTTTATAATGCAGGGAAGTTATTAATGAAGGTTTTATAATGCAGGAAGGTTTTATAATGTAGGAAGGTTTTATAATGTAGAAAGGTTTTATAAGGCAGAAAGGTTGTATAGTACAGGAAGGTTTTATAATGCAGGAAGGTTTAATAAAGCAGGAAGGTTTAATAATGCAGGAAGGTTTAATAACGCAGGAAGGTTTAATAATGCAGGAAGGTTTAATAACGCAGGAAGGTTTAATAATGCAGGAAGGTTTAATAATAAAAGGTTTTATATTGCAGGAAGGAGATTTCAAGTTATGAAGGATGTCATCTGGAAAGTATATAGAAGTTCGTGAGTACCACTGCACTGGTCACTACAGATAATTCACGAACCAGTGAATGCGTGCGTGCGTGTGTGTACTCACCTATTTGTACTCACCTATTTGTGGTTGCAAGGGTCGAGTCATGTGTGTGTGTGTGTGTGTGTGTGTGTGTGTGTGTGTGTGTGTGTGTGTGTGTGTAGAGAGAGAGAGAGAGAGAGAGAGAGAGAGAGAGAGAGAGAGAGAGAGAGAGTTAATATTACAGGTCCTGTGGAAATCAACCCAGTACATATGACTGCAGGTAACAACTACTCCCAGACTGGCTATACTGCAGTGTGTAGATAAGACACACATACATCACTTAGAATCTTAGCATCAAGGTTGATGGACTGATCACCTCACACTACCTCTTCACTCGTCCACCTTGTCTTCCATCCATGCTGATGTCTTCAGGAGTGTGAATTATCCATCAATTCTACTGATGATTAAGATTCCTGGTGTTGTACGTGTGTCTTTCCTATTGACTTGTTTATACTGTATACCATGATAGTGTACAGAGACCAACAGGACGACTCAAAGACAAAATTCTATCCTAGAATAACCCGAGTTTACAAAGTTAACCAAATACTAATTTCACTCACTATGTAGAGAGAGACCAGAAAGTGAAGAAATACTCCAAACTTCAGTGTCACCAACACCCAATCTTAGTCGAAGTCCATTACAACACAGTGTCCTTCTCCACCTAAGAATCCCCCCTGGCGGCACAGCACACATCCTTCAAAGGACTTACCCACGAGGCTGCGCCACAGCGATCATGTGCCAAACTCAGAACACAATATATTCAAACATGACCCAGTCCTGACACTAACTCCACAATAACATCATACAATTTGTGTGCTCGTGAGAGCGTGGCAGTGGTTTAAAAATCCTCTCGAGTGAAGTCAAGAGCGACTATCAGTCGTAGCAGCGGCGTTGCCCACAAACTCTTTCAAAAGACAATATCAGTACCATGGACGTAGGTCACAAGAAATGTAGACATTTTAAATCCCGAAGTAAATATTGCGTAATGTGCATACGGTTAAGGAAGTGTTTAATGGAGAGTGACTACAGCTCGTAGTCGCTCGTACGGCTCGTAGTCGCTCGTACGGCTCGTAGTCGCTCGTACGGCTCGTAGTCGCTCGTACGGCTCGTAGTTGCATCTTCCCACGAGATGCTTCTGGTCCACTGAGCAAGGTGATGGGGTGGAAGAAGGGAAACAGACCGTGTTTCTAGCGACCATTGTTACGTCCATTGATTGTTAACAGCCCTAGACTATGCAACATCTTGGGATCTTGATACAAACGGATTCTTCAACACTTGTCCAACATTAGGACGAAGACCTACTTCGACTAGTGGATGGTACCTGCTTCGTCTCACCTGACTACAGTATATAAGCAACTTCTATTTGCCCTATGTTGTACTTGCTTCAAGATTGATGGACTGAACACTTCGACTCCAGTCCGAGGGACTGATTACCTCAAACTCCTCCTCTCTTTTCAACTTTCTACTTTTATTGGACTGATGAAGCCACTGTGTGGCGAAACGTTTCCTCAATAAAGATACCCAAATGTTGCATATGTGTCTAATTTAACAACTTGTCGGTTCTTTGAACCATTCATCTACAGCCTTAGACTAACTTAATAGTTATAATCATAACCATGGCTAAGAGGGGGACCGGTAAGCCGGCGGAAGTCCTCGATCAGATGACCAAAAGCTCCAGTTGTGGGTCATCATATGAGTAAGACCAGCGTCAGGAAACAATTGTCCTGTTTCCTGACAAGCGTTTTACAGCAATCCTAGATTCAACATTAACAATTGAACAGTAAATAGTAAATAAACGACAAATAGTGTACATTCGAACACTGCACTGCACGAACCACTGTTCTTGCTTGTGCAACAAGTAATGCACAGTTTACTACACATGCTTCTGCGCTCCATATTGCAAGAATCACAGCACATGCCTCTGCACCAACCACTGCACTTGTCACTGAACGTGTCACTGCACCAGTCACCGCACCAGCTACTGCACCAGACACGGCAAGTGTCACTACGCCAGCCACTGTACCAGTCACAGCTCCAGCTACTGCACTAGACACTGCACGTGTCACTGAACCAGTCACTGCACCAGACACTGCACGTGTCACTGTACAATACACTGCATCAGTCACTACAAATGTCCCTGCACAAGTCACTGCACTAATCACTGAACCAGTCATTGTATCAGTCATTGCACAAGTCACTGCACGTGTCACTGCACATGTCACTGCATCAGTCACTGCATCAGTCACTGCACCAGTCCAGTCACCGCACGTGTCACTGCACCAGCCATAGCACGGATCACTGACTCAGCCACTGCACGTGTCAGTGAACGTGTCACTGTACTAGCCATTGCACATATCACTGCATCAACCACTGCAAGTGTCACTGCACCGGCCAGTGCACCAGGCACTGCACTAATCGTTGCACCACTCAATGCACCAGCTACTGCATCAGCCACTGCACCAGTCACTACACGTGTCACTACATGTGTCACTGCACCCGTCACTGCACTAGTTACTGCACGAGCCACTGCATCAGAGATGTCACTGCACCAGCCACTGAATCAGTCACTGCACAAATCACTGCACCGTTCTCTGCACTAGTCATTGCACGTGTCACTACACGTGTCACAACACCAGTCACTGCACGAATCACTGCATCAGTCACTGCACGTGTCAGTGAACGTGTCACTGTACGAGCCATTGCACATATAATTGCACCAGCCATTGTACGTGTCACTGCAATAGCCCAATCACTAAACGTGTTACTGCACCAGTCACTACAAGTCACTGCACCAGTCTTGTCACTGCACCAGTCACTGCAACAGTCACGGAGAAGCTTCATCATAAAGAGATGAGTAGCAGTTTATGACAACTTAAGAAGCAGTGTATAATTACCCAGCAGCTCTTAAAGTTACGCTTGACTGAGTTTTATACTGAGGTGGTGAGGATGTTAGCAGCACACCTGTCAGCTGTACTACTGAGACCAGCACACCTGTCAGCTGTACTACTGAGACCAGCACACCTGTCAGCTCTACTACTGAGACCAGCACACCTGTCAGCTCTACTACTAAAACCAGCACACCTGTCAGCTGTACTACTGAGACCAGAAAACCTGTCAGCTGTACTACTGAGACCAGCAAGCTGTCAGT
Organism: Cherax destructor; assembly: GCA_009830355.1. NCBI lineage: Eukaryota > Metazoa > Arthropoda > Malacostraca > Decapoda > Parastacidae > Cherax > Cherax destructor. Next base: position 14,943 of record WNWK01019215.1, read on the forward strand.
TGTACTACTGAGATCAGCACACCTGTCAGCTGTACTACTGAGACCAGCGCATCTGTCAGCTGTACTACTGAAACCAGCACACCTGTCAGCTGTACAACTGAAACCAGCAATCTGTCAGTTGTACAACTGAAACCAGCAATCTGTCAGTTGTACAACTGAAACCAACAAGCTGTCAGTTGTCCAACTAAAACCAGCAAGCTGTCAGTTGTACAACTGAAACCAGCAAGCTGTCAGTTGTACAACTGAAATCAGCAAGCTTTCAGTTGTACTACTGAAACCAGCAAGTTGTCAGTTGTACAACTGAAACCAGCAAGCTGTCAGTTGTACAACTGAAATCAGCAAGCTTTCAGTTGTACTACTGAAACCAGCAAGTTGTCAGTTGTACTACTGAGACCAGCAAGCTGTCAGCTGTACTACTGAGACCAGCACAGCTGTCAGCTGTACTACTGAGACCAGCACACCTGTCAGCTGTACTACTGAGACCAGCACACCTGTCAGCTGTACTACTGAGACCAGCACACCTGTCAGCTGTACTACTGAGACCAGCACACCTGTCAGCTGTACTACTGAGACCAGCACACCTGTCAGCTGTACTACTGAGACCAGCACACCTGTCAGCTGTACTACTGAGACCAGCACACCTGTCAGCTGTACTACTGAGACCAGCACACCTGTCAGCTGTACTACTGAGACCAGCACACCTGTCAGCTGTACTACTGAGACCAGCACACCTGTCAGCTGTACTACTGAGACCAGCACACCTGTCAGCTGTACTACTGAGACCAGCACACCTGTCAGCTGTACTACTGAGACCAGCACACCTGTCAGCTGTACTACTGAGACCAGCACACCTGTCAGCTGTACTACTGAGACCAGCACACCTGTCAGCTGTACTACTGAGACCAGCACACCTGTCAGCTGTACTACTGAGACCAGCACACCTGTCAGCTGTACTACTGAGACCAGCACACCTGTCAGCTGTACTACTGAGACCAGCACACCTGTCAGCTGTACTACTGAGACCAGCACACCTGTCAGCTGTACTACTGAGACCAGCACACCTGTCAGCTGTACTACTGAGACCAGCACACCTGTCAGCTGTACTACTGAGACCAGCACACCTGTCAGCTGTACTACTGAGACCAGCACACCTGTCAGCTGTACTACTGAGACCAGCACACCTGTCAGCTGTACTACTGAGACCAGCACACCTGTCAGCTGTACTACTGAGACCAGCACACCTGTCAGCTGTACTACTGAGACCAGCACACCTGTCAGCTGTACTACTGAGACCAGCACACCTGTCAGCTGTACTACTGAGACCAGCACACCTGTCAGCTGTACTACTGAGACCAGCACACCTGTCAGCTGTACTACTGAGACCAGCACACCTGTCAGCTGTACTACTGAGACCAGCACACCTGTCAGCTGTACTACTGAGACCAGCACACCTGTCAGCTGTACTACTGAGACCAGCACACCTGTCAGCTGTACTACTGAGACCAGCACACCTGTCAGCTGTACTACTGAGACCAGCACACCTGTCAGCTGTACTACTGAGACCAGCACACCTGTCAGCTGTACTACTGAGACCAGCACACCTGTCAGCTGTACTACTGAGACCAGCACACCTGTCAGCTGTACTACTGAGACCAGCACACCTGTCAGCTGTACTACTGAGACCAGCACACCTGTCAGCTGTACTACTGAGACCAGACACCTGTCAGCTGTACTACTGAGACCAGCAACCTGTACACGAACCTGTCAGCTATATGGCCAACACCTGTCAGCTGTTACTGAGACCAGCACACCTGTCAGCTGTACTACTGAGACCAGCACACCTGTCAGCTGTATACTGAGACCAGAACCTGTAGCTGTACTACTGAACAGCACACTGTCAGCTGTACGACCAACATGTCAGCTGTACTACTGAGACCAGCACACCTGTCAGCTGTACTACTGAGACCAGCACACCTGTCAGCTGTACTACTGAGACCAGCACACCTGTCAGCTGTACTACTGAGACCAGCAAGCTGTCAGCTGTACTACTGAGACCAGCAAGCTGTCAGCTGTACTACTGAGACCAGCAAGCTGTCAGCTGTACTACTGAGACCAGCAAGCTGTCAGCTGTACTACTGAGACCAGCAAGCTGTCAGCTGTACTACTGAGACCAGCAAGCTATCAGCTGTACTACTGAGACCAGCAAGCTATCAGCTGTACTACTGAGACCAGCAAGCTGTCAGCTGTACTACTGAGACCAGCAAGTCTGTCAAGCTGTACTTTCTGAGACCAGCAAGCTATCAGCTGTACTACTGAGACCAGCAAGCTATCAGCTGTACTACTGAGACCAGCACCCATGTTGCATGAAGCCTGACCAGCTTCCTGCAGGAACTTCTGATCTGTTGATAAGCCTAAATGACATTTGAATACATCACATATGACTGTTTTTTTTTGTATGGAAACGGTAAAGTTAGCGCTGGTTTAAATACTGTTCCTAGAAGAGGTGATGTTGAAGGTCCAGTGAATAGGATGATTGGTATCCCATTATCTGTAATCAGCTCATTAGCTTTTATTCTCGTTCTACGCTTGATACGCTGACCAATCAAGTGTGAATGGTGTTCGGTGAACATTGCTATTACTCCCACACAGTGGAATGTCCATATTTTAGTCATTCTATAATGTGATGAATATTATCAACCGACATCTGTATGAATGTTGGATATGATGGAGGTGTTGAAGTTTCGAAATACTTCTCTTGAATGACTGAATTCTTGAACCAATAAACTTTGACATAAGAAACTAAAAAAAAAAAAACAAGCGAAAAAAGTTCATCTGTGAACCATTTTGATCCATAAACACGGTCAGGGTTTCTCCCTAATCCAATGAGATGTCATTACTGTCCGAGGCTTCACAGCCTGTAAAATACTTTGGTCTATATCAACCTGCTTGATAACACTTGGTGAAATCAAGTGTTTCAACAAACTTATGAGCAAATCGAGTTCAACACTGTCTCCTATTTCTAGATATTTGTTATCGTTGACTGATGGATACTCCTAGTGTGTGATTTTGCTTCTCTAGTCTCTCCTCAGAATCTTGGCAAGAGTGTCTACAGTCTTATTTGCTTCTTTGTATTGAATTTTCCTTTCTATCTGAATGGTACTTGTCATTGATAATGAAATCTGCCATATTTAAAAAACAGACCACGTTCTTCATTTAACTGATTTCAGCAAAATAGACGTGATCACCATAGCTCTCCTGTAACTTCTGCTTCAGTCTTAATGCTGTAAACATCACCACCTGCTAGTTGAACCATGTGTACGTGAAGCGGCTTCATGATCGTTCTCAGGGTTCAACCATGTGTACGTGAAGCGGCTTCATGATCGTTCTCAGGGTTCAACCATGTGTACGTGAAGCGGCTTCATGATCGTTCTCAGGGTTCAACCATGTGTACGTGAAGCGGCTTCATGATCGTTCTCAGGGTTCAACCATGTGTACGTGAAGCTGCTTCATGATCGTTCTCAGGGTTCAACCATGTGTACGTGAAGCGGCTTCATGATCGTTCTCAGGGTTCAACCATGTGTACGTGAGGCTGTTTCATGATCGTTCTCAGGGTTCAACCATGTGTACGTGAAGCTTCTTCATGATCGTTCTCAGGGTTCAACCATGTGTACGTGAAGCTGCTTCATGATCGTTCTCAGGGTTCAACCATGTGTACGTGAAGCTGCTTCATGATCGTTCTCAGTCAGTCTACATAATGCCTCAAAACAGTAATTCATTTAATTATGCGTTGGTTGACCAACAGGTTTTGAGGTTGGTAAGGAAAGTGTGAAATACCTGATAGTAACGAAGATGGTATCAACCCTCTGCTGCCACTGATACATCGGGTGAGCCCGACTGTGTTATTGCCTCAGTGACACAGTCGGGATAATTCTTGGGAATTTCTGGTGGGAATTCCTCGTACAAGTATGAGAGGATCTCTTTCTGGGTGCCTGGGGCCAAGGATTTTCACAACACAAAATATGCAATTTTCTCTATTTTTTTTTACATGATATATCATGATTTCCTTGACGTTCTTTCGATTATCGGTATATTTCTTCCAGCATAATAGTACATACGCGAACCTCGCCCACACACACTTGGGTCATAGAGACCGCAGACATCACTCAAAGAGGACCTAGGGGTGAGCATAGTGCCAAGCATATCGCTGGAGGCACACATCAACCGAATAACTTTTGCAGCAAATATTCGTATGGTAAGATGAGTTAGGCCCATTTTGGAGTACACAACACTAAGATGGAACTCACACCTGATAAAACAGGTTAAGAAACTGTAGAAAACGCAGAGGTAAGCAATGAGATTGGGCCCAGAGAGAACACACTAAGGAACAATACCGTGGCTGGAAAATGGTCCAAGAAAGACCGAAACGTCGTCGTAAGCTTTTCTTAACCCCCCCCCCTCCCCATTTGTGTAATAGTACCAACTTCAGTTTGAGAAGTTTTATTTCTAGAGTAATGGAAATGTGTCAGTTAATTCAGTTTAACAACTGAGAGACGTTGCTGAAGTTCTCAACTATACTTTTAGATTTTCAGTTTCCACTTATTACAATAAAATAGGCTTTTCTCAGTTTCTAAAATGTTTCTAATTCTTACTGTTAATGGTATTATGAGTATTGGATAATATAGCTTCATGATTAATATAACTGCATTTCAAATTGTCTTCATTAATTAAATTACTTAATATCAAGAGATTCAGATTTTTTTTTTTTTTTTTTTTTAAATTGTAAGCCTCGCAAGGTCGTCTGTAATTAGTAATAACATTTACATCTCAGTGTTATTACTCAATCCTTTCAGTAATAAGCATTCCCTTATATACTGAACTCAGGTCGTTGCAAGATTCTTGGATATGAAAACATTGCATCTACGAACTTTCGTGACTGCTAAGCAAGAATCATATGATCCCTTCATAAACATAGTAGGCAGAAGAAGGGACGTAGGGAGAAAGAAGCCATTAGGTTAGGTTAGGTTAGGTTAGGTTAGGTTAGGTTAGATTAACACGACCAGACTAAAAAATACCTCCACACGAAGCTAAATATCATAAGCCTGAGTTACCTTAACCAGCGTTGGCAGTAATCAATTTAGAGCTGCTGCTATTACTGTAATATAAAGAAGAATCAATTCAAGGTTCATTAATTCAGAGCGACCAAGGTTTGAACCTTAAAACTAAAGCCTTAAAGAAGGTTGTAAGTGAACTTAAATTAAACGAAGTTTCTCAGATACTACTGCTACTACTACTACTACTAGCTGACATCAATAACATACTACTATAGGGAAAGCCCCTTGTTATGCAGAATATTTTGGGCACATTAGGTCAGTTTTGTTTCCAGGATGCGACACACACCAGTCGACTAACACCCAGGTACCTATTTTACTGCTAGGTGAACATCGACAGCAGGTATCTTAAGGAAACACGCCCTAATCTTTTCACCCGTCGCGGGGATCGAACCACGGACTTCATTGTGTAAACTGAGTGCGCTACCAATCGAGCTACGGGACACCATCTTCAGACACAGGGTCAACTTGGGAGGCTCCACCAGATGCTGTGTATTCACTGAAATAATTTTCTTCACAGACTGGGATGAGAGTCTGCTACTGCTGCTTTTCTGCCTTATGTGAAATAGTGCAGAAAGCTGTGGGTTTCAGTCTCTCCCACTTAGAGTATGCCTTACTATGGGAGAAGCCATTGATCTGTAATGAACAAAGGCTGGCTCAGTAGTAAAACCTCAACTGAACACCTCCATTAAGTCTATTCAGCTCAAGCTATAATGCATTTTATTCGTAAGTATATATATAGGTAGATAAACAAAGATATATGTATACAAGGCTGTGAGTCAGTGAGAGAGCAAGGCCGGGTTCATCACATCCCACTTAAATATGCACACCGCTGGCCGACACGGTATGAATTATGATCTGTATGTATATTCATGTGTGCCGGGTGATGGCAGCTCTTCTGCAACCGTCCTGCAGAATTATCATTATTGCATATGTTATTAGGATGTGAGGGGTGCAGGGAAGCTGGGGTGAAGAGTTGCAGGAAGGGGACTTAACGTTTGAGTGTGTGTGTGTGTGTGTGTGTGTATACTCACCTATTTGTACTCATCTATTTGTGGTTGCAGGGGTCGATTCATAGCTCCTGGCCCCGCCTCTTCACTGATTGCTACTAGGTCCTCTCTCTCCATGCTCCATGAGCTTTATCAAACCTCGTCTTAAAACTATGTATGGTTCCTGCCTCCACTATGTCGCTTTCTAGGCTATTCCACTTCCTGACAACTCTATGACTGAAGAAATACTTCCTAACATCCCTTTGACTCATAGGAGTCTTCAACTTCCAATTGTGACCCCATGTTTCTGTGTCCCCTCTCTGGAACATCTTGTCTGTCCACCTTATCTATTCCTCGCAGTATTTTATATGTCGTTATCATGTCTCCCCTAACCCTCCTGTCCTCTAGTGTCGTCAGGCCGATTTCCCTTAACCTTTCTTCGTAGGACAATCCCCTTAGCTCTGGGACTAGTCTTGTTGCAAACCTTTGCACTTTCTCTAATTTCCTGACGTGCTTGACCAGGTGTGGGTTCCAAACTGGTGCTGCATACTCCAGTATGGGCCTGACGTATATGGTGTACAGAGTCTTGAATGATTCCTTAGTGAGGTATTGGAACGCTATTCTTAGGTTTGCCAGCCGCCCGTATGCTGCAGCAGTTATCTGACTGATGTGTGCCTCAGGAGATGTGCTCGGTATTATACTCACCCCAAGATCTTTTTTCTTGAGTGAGGTTTGCAGTCTTTGGCCACCTAGACTATACTCTGTCTGCGGTCTTCTTTGCCCTTCCCCGATCTTCATGACTTTACATTTGGCAGGGTTAAATTCAAGGAGCCAGTTACTGGACCAGGCTTGTAGCCTGTCCAGGTCTCTTTGTAGTCCTGCCTGATCCTCGACTGATTTAATTCTTCTCATTAACTTCACATCATCTGCAAACAGGGACACTTCTGAGTCTATCCCTTCCGTTATGTCATTCACACATACCAAAAACAGTACAGGTCCTAGGACTGTCCCTTGTGGAACCCCACTCGTCACAGGTGCCCACTCTGACACCTCGTCACCTACCATGACTCGTTGTTGCCTCCCTGTCAGATATTCTCTGATCCATTGCAGTGCCTTTCCTGTTACGTGTGCCTGATCCTCTAGCTTTTGCATTAACCTCTTGTGAGGAACTGTGTCGAACGCCTTCTTGCAGTCCAAGAAAATGCAGTCTATCCACCCTTCTCTCTCGTGTCTTACTTCTGTTACCTTGTCATAAAACTCCAGTAGGTTTGTGACACAGGATTTTTCTTCCCTGAAACCGTGCTGGTTGTCGTTTATAAGCTTGTGTCTTTCTAGGTGCTCCACCACTCTCCTCCTGATGATCTTCTCCATGACTTTGCATACTATACACGTCAGTGACACAGGTCTGTAGTTTAATGCCTCGTGTCTGTCTCCTTTCTTAAAAATTGGGACTACATTTGCCATCTTCCACGCCTCAGGTAGTTGCCCAGTTTCAATGGATGTGTTGAAGATTTGTGTTAGTGGCACACACAACATCTCTGCTCCCTCTCTAAGGACCCACGGAGAAATGTTGTCCGGTCCCACCACTTTTGAGGTATCGAGTTCACATAGCAGCTTCTTCACCTCCTCCTCGGTTGTGTGTATTTCATTCAGCACTTGTTGGTATACCTCCTATTCTGAATTCCTGGAGTCCTTCCTGTCTCCTCTGTAAATACTTCTTTAAATCTCATGTTGAGCTCCTCACATACCTCTTGGTCGTTTCTTGTGAACTCCCCACCTTCCTTCATCAGCCTGATTACATGGTCCTTGACTGTTGTTTTCCTCCTGATGTGGCTATACAACAGCTTCGGGTCATTTTCATATTGTCGCTGAGCCTCCCTTCTTACCTGTGCATATTCGTTTCTGGCTCTTCGGCTAATCTCTTTATTTTCCTGGGTCCTTTGTCTTCTGTACTTTTTCCATTCTCTGTTACACTTAGTTTTTGCCTCTCTACACCTCTGGGTGAACCAAGGACTCGTTCTGGTCTTCCCATTACTTCTGTTTCCCTTGGAGACAAACCTCTCCTCTCCCTCTTTGCATTTGGTTGTCACATATCCCATCATTTCTTTTACTGGTTTTCCTGCCATTTCTCTCTCCCACAATGTCTTGTAGGAAGTTCCTCATGCCTGTGTAGTGACCCCTTTTGTAGTTTCGTTTCTCCCTTCCTTTTCCTGCTTCCCTCTCCAGTTGTAGCTCAACTATATAATCAAAACACAGAACCAAATGTTCACTATCTCCAAGGGGCCTTTCATACGTGATATCCTCGATGTCCGAACTACTCAAGGTGAATACTAGGTCCAGTCGTGCTGGATCATCCCCACCTCTCTCTCTGGTAGTGTCTGTGACATGCTGATGCATGAGGTTTTCCAGTACCACATCCATCATCTTGGCTCTCCATGATTCAGGACCCCCATGGGGCTCCAGGTTTTCCCAATCAATCTCCTTGTGATTGAAATCACCCATAACTAGTAACTTTGCTCTCCCCATGTGGGCTCTTCTGGCTACCTCGGCTAGTGTGTCTACCATTGCTCTGTTGCTCTCGTCGTATTCATCTCTCGGCCTCCTGCAGTTCTGTGGCGGGTTTTACATTACAGCAATTACCACCTTATGGCCCTCAGACTGAATTGTTCCTACTATGTAGTCTCTTTCGCCCATTCCATCCATTCCTTCCACTTCCTCAAATCCCCACCTGTTCTTAATGAGCAGTGCAACTCCTCCTCCCCCTCTGCTCACTCTATCTTTCCTGAGGATTTGATATCCGGGTGGAAAGATTGCATCTGTTATCATCCTGGTGAGTTTCGTTTCTGTGAGTGCTATTAAGTCTGGGGATGTCTCCTTTATTCTTTCATGCCACTCCTCACATTTATTTGTTATACCATCTGCATTTGTATGCCAAACCTTCAACTTCTTTTCTAAAACCGTAGTCTGGGGGGTACGTTGGGGTTGGGAAAGTGGGAGATCTGATGGGGAACTATGGGTGGTTAGTGTGAAGGTGGAGTTTGTAATGAGGTGGGTGGAATCATTGGGTATGGCATGTGTGTTTTGGGTTAGATTGTTTGGTTGCATTGGGGTTGTCCAGGTTGGGGGACATCTGAAGGTGGTTGTATTAGAGCTTCCTCCTGAGTCTGGGTTCTCCTGTCCATCTCTCTTTCCTCCTCTTGTCTCTGTACCCTCTCTTTCAGTTTCTGTCTTTCTTCCCGTGTTCTGTCGCGGTAGAGATACACTCTCCGGTACTCTGACATAGCCCTTAGTCTTGCTTTCTCCTGCAGGATTCTGTTTCGAGTCACTTCTGCTTTGAAAATCACTTTGACTGGCCGGATTCGTCCTCTTGCAAACCCCCCTATTCTCAGAAAATTTGCCAGCTGGGTCATGTCATCTTCTCCTATTGGTTTCATGATGTTTTCAATCGCATTTTTCTCCCCTTGTCTTCTTGCTTCGTAAGTTTTCCCTTCAGCTTCCTGGAACCCATAAACAAAGACTGATCCCTCTCTTTCATTCTCCCACTGCCTATCCCTATGTAACCCCTGATTCGATTTAGTTGCCTCCATTGCAGCTTTCCTTTCTTTAATCTCTTCACTGTCTGTTATCCCTTGGCCCAGTGGCCTGTCGCTTTCCCTTCTTAACTTTCCCTGTGCACTGCTGTGGTCTGTTAGGTCTTCTACGTATAGCTTAGCTCTCCATTTTACTACACTCCCCTCGATTGTTCCTGATGTGATCATCTCTTTTTCTTGGGCTCCACGATGGTCTGATATAGCCTCTGCATACAGTTTCACTCCGTTCTCTACAGTCCTCTTCTTTGTGACTGAGGTAGCAGTTTCTGATACCATGTCCACATTGCTTTTTGGTTCTTTAGGCTGTTTCAAATTTTTCAGTTCCTCTTCTAATCTCTGTATCTTAGCCTCTGCTGTTGTGACTTGCTTCTCCCACTTCATGCTTTCTGCAGCTATCCTCTCCTCCATTATCTTGCTTTCTGCAGCTATCCTCTCCTCCATTATCTTGCTCTCTGCAGCTATCCTCTCCTCCATTATCTTGCTCTCTGCAGCTATCCTCTCCTCCATTATCTTGCTCTCTGCAGCTATCCTCTCCTCCATTATCTTGCTCTCTGCAGCTATCCTCTCCTCCATTATCTTGCTCTCTGCAGCTATCCTCTCCTCCATTATCTTGCTCTCTGCAGCTATCCTCTCCTCCATTATCTTGCTCTCTGCAGCTATCCTCTCCTCCATTATCTTACTTTCTGCAGCTATCCTCTCCTCCATTTTCATGCTAAGCTCCTCTAGCTTCCTTCCCCACTCATGTTCCCTTTTCATGAGCTCTGCTGCCAATCTTCCTTTGCAGACTCATCCTCCAGTCCCTAGTTTTCCGTCCTGCTCTCTGTGACCCCATTTTTTAATTTTAAGATGCCACAGAGTGAAAAACTATGTATTTCTGTGTGGTTGTTTTGTGGTGTGATTGCCTGAGTATTTGTGTGGGGGTGGAGGGAGGGAGAGGAGAAACTGGAGACAGTGGGGAAATGGAAGAGAGGTGGGGAGGAAGAGGGGGATTATGTGGAGAGAGTGAAGGAGGGAGAAGCAGAGGTGGAGAGAGAATGGGAGAGGGAGAGGGAAGGAGGTGGGTGGGAGGGTGCAGGGGAAAGAGTGTGTGTGGGCTGTGTGTGTGTGTGTGTGTGTTAGTTTTGTGTATGTGTATGTGTATGTGTGTGTGTGTTAGTTTTGTGTGTGTGTGTTAGTTTTGTGTGTGTGTGTGTATGTATGTGTGTGTGTATGTGTATGTATGTGTGTGTGTGGGTCGTGTGAAAAGTAGTGGTGAAATTGTGTGTTATGGTGTATGGGTGTGTATGTGGAGTTTGCGAGTGACACGTTGTCTGCAGTGCTTCTCTACCTGGCCTGACCTGACACCTGACCTACCAGTTAATGTGTGTGTGTGTGTGTGTGTGTGTGTGTGTGTGTGTGTGAACTATATGTGTGTGGATTTATTGTGTGAAAAGTAGTTGTGAAATTGTGTTATGGTGTATGAGTGTGTATGTATGTGTGTGTGTATGTGGGGTCTGCAAGTAACATGTAGTCTACAGTGCTCCTCTACCTGGCTTGACCTGACACACCTGATAGAGCCCGCTTCCTGGCAGTGTGAGCTCATCATGCAGGGAATTTTCTGCTGGCTGTTCCCAACTCCAGCCTTATCAGTCGCCTCGACCCACAGACCATCTGCATTGGTGTTGCCCTTCGACATCCCGCCCCTATTCTCGCCGAACACATGTGTATTTGTGGCAGTGAAGCAGCAGACCGATTCGGGTACCATGGTCTTGTGTGCCGTAAATGAGAGGGAAGAATTGCAAGGCAATCTTCCCCTCTGATCTATGGCAGTTTAATATCATCAAGAGGACCCTCACAACAGCCGGATGCCCTGCAATAAGGGAGCCATCCCAACTATACAGATCTGATGGCAGCCAAAAGCGTCCAGATGGTATCACTCTTCAAGCCTGGACAGACGGAAAGCAGGTGGTGTGAGACTACACATAGGTATCTACATTGGCTGATACCTATTTCTAATACACCAGGAAGGAAAGAGGGGCAGCTGCCAGCTTCATGGAGTCCCAAAAGTCTAGAAAATACGATGAACTTGCACATCGCTATATGTTTGTTCCAATAGACTTGGAGACCCTTGGCCCATGGGAAAAGAGTGCATCTAAGTTCCTTAAGGAGCTAGGCAAAAGACTCGCCAGGGTTACTAGAGATCCCAGGGAGGCTAGTTTTCTATTCCAGCGACTGAGCGCTACAGATCAGAGGAGCTGGATGAAATTTTCACACTGTAATCTGTGTTAAACATGTAGCAATATGTAATTTAAATAATGTATCCATATATATATATATATATATATATATATATATATATATATATATATATATATATATATATATATATATATATATATATATATATGTATGTATGTATGTATGTATGTTTACGGGGGTGTAGACCAAGTGTTTACAGTGAAACACATAGGTGAACAGTATTTAGATAAGGGTAAAGAGGTTTTGTGGAAAAGGCGTATGACAGGGTAGATAGGGGCAATGTGACAGATGTTGCAAGAGGTAGGTTACTGAAAGCAATGAACAGTTTTACAAGGATAGTAAAGCTCACGTTAGAGTATGTAGAAGAGAGGAGATTATTTCCAGGGAAAGTAGAATATAGGAAAGAGTAAGGTGATGAGGACAACAAAAAAATAGGTGGCAAAGATTGGATATAAGATTGGAGCGAAAGTATATATATATATATATATATATATATATATATATATATATATATATATATATATATTCAGATATATAGGGGTGGACGTGTCAGCAGAAAGATGAGGTGAATCATAGAAATGATGAGGGAAAAAGTGAGTGGTGCAGTGAGGAGTCTGTGGAGACAAAAACTTTGTCTATGGAAGCAAAGAGGAGAATGTATGAGAGTATAGTTATACCAACGTTCTTATATGGTTGTGAAGCATGGGTGATGAATGTTGCAACAAGGAGAAGGCTGGAGGCAGTGGAGATGTCATGTCTGAGGGCAATGTGTGGTGTGAATATAATGCAGAGAATTCGTAGTTTGGAAATTAGGAGGAGGTGCGGGATTACCAAAACTATTATCCAGAGAGCTGAGGAGGGGTTGTTGAGATGGTTCGGACATGTAGAGAGAATGGAAGGAAATAGAATGACTTCGAGAGTGTATAAATCTGTAGTGGAGGGAAGGCGGAGTAGGGGTCGGCCTAGGAAAGGTTGGAAGGAGGGGTAAAGATTTCTTCATCTATGAAATCTGGTCTGCCGATACGTAAAGCTCTCTAAAACAATGATGAGAAAACTGACAGTTTAACTTTATTTCTGAGCATAAAACTCGTCATTAAACACAAACTTTGCATCAACAGTACAAAGTTTAATAAGTTTAATGGTAGTAGGTACTGGCAATGGTAAATAGCAATTAATAAGTTCTTCAGATACGAAACTTTTGTAAACAAGGAAGTAACCATATTGAAATCATTATATATATATATATATATATATATATATATATATATATATATATATATATATATATATATATATATATATATATATATATATATATATGTACACGAATCAATAGGTACGCGTGCCTATTTCAGAGATGAACACATGCATATAGGTGTGTGTGTGTGTGTGTGTGTGTGTGTGAGTGAATATAACGATTATATGCAAATTACTTCAGCTCGGCGCATGGGTTTGTTAAACACAGTTTTTTCCCTTTCATAAATTTGCATGAAATCATCAGTATCGTTTGGCATGTGTGTGTGTGTGTGTTTGTGTGTGTGTATGTATGTGTGTGTGTGTGTGTGTGTGTATGTGTGTGTGTGTATATGTGTGTGTTTGTATGTGTATGTATGTGTGTGTGTGTGTTTGTGTGTATGTACTCACCTAGTTGTACTCACCTAGTTGTGGTTGCAGGGGTCGAGTCAAAGCTCCTGGCCCCGCCTCTTCACTGGCCGCTACTGGGTCACTCTCCCTGCGCCATGAGCTTTATCATACCTCTGCTTAAAGCTATGTATAGAGCCTGCCTCCACTACATCGCTTCCTAAACTATTCCACTTCCCGACAACTCTGTGACTGAAGAAATACTTCCTAACATCTCTGTGATTCATCTGAGTCTTCAACTTCCATCTGTGTCCCCTTGTTGTTGTGTCCCATCTCTGGAACATTCTGTCTCTGTCCACTTTGTCAATTCCTCTCAGTATCTTATATGTTGTTATCATGTCTCCCCTATCTCTCCTGTCCTCCAGTGTCGTCAGGTCGATTTCCCTTAACCTCCCCTCGTAGGACATACCCCTTAGTGTGTGTGTATATGTGTGTGTGTGTATATGTGTGTGTGTATATATATGTGTGTGTGTGTATGAATGTGTGTGTATGAATGTGTGTGTGTGTATGAAGGTGTACTCACCTATTTGTACTCAACTATTTGTACTCACCTATTTGTGGTTGCAGGGGTCGAGTCATAGCTCCTGGACCCGCCTCTTCACTGATTGCTACTAGGTCCTCTCTCTCCCTGCTCCATGAGCTTTATCATACCTCGTCTTAAAACTATGTATGGTTCCTGCCTCCACTACGTCACTTGCCAGACTATTCCACTTCCTGACAACTCTATGACTAAAGAAATACTTCCTAAGATCTCTTTGACTCATCTGAGTCTTTAACTTCCAATTGTGACCCCTTGTTTCTGTGTCCCATTTCTGGAACATCCTGTCTCTGTCCACCTTGTCAATTCCTCGCAGTATTCTGTATGTCGTATCATGTCTCCCTAACCCTCCTGTCCTCCAGTGTCGTCAGGTCGATTTCCCCTAACCTTTCTTCGTAGGACATAACCCTTAGCTCTGGAACTAGTCTTGTTGCAAACCTTTGCACTTTCTCTAATTTCTTGACGTGCTTGGCCAGGTGTGGGTTCCGAACTGGTGCTGCATACTCTAGTATGAGCCTGACATACACCGTGTACAGAGACTTGAACGATTCCTTACTAAGGTATCCGAACGGTATTCTCAGGTTTGCCAGTCGCCCATATGCTGCAGCAGTTATCTGGTTGATGTGTGCTTCCGGAGACGTGCTCGGTATTATACTCACCCCAAGATCTTTCTCCTTGAGTGAGGTTTTCAGTCTTTGCCACTTAGCCTATACTCTGTCTGTGGTCTTCTTTCCCTTCCCCGATCTTCATGACTTTGCATTCGAGTATCCAGTTCATGCTATCACCCGGGTTTCCGATTGGGCCACCACTCACGGGTTTAAATTTTCTAGTGGCAAAACTCATCAAATTACGTTTACTAGACGTTCAGTGGTCTCTTTGTAGTCCTGCCTGGTCCTTACTCGATTTAAGTCTCCTCATTAACTTCACATCTTCTGCAAACTGGGACACTTCTGAGTCTATCCTTCCGTCGTGTCATTCACATATCCAAAAATAGCACTGGTCCTAGGACTGACCCCAGCTCGCCACAGGCTCTCTCTCTCTGACACCTCGTCACGTACCATGACTCGTTGTTGCCTCCTGTCAAGTATTCTCTGACCCATTGCAGTGCCCTTCCTGTTATGTGTGTGCCTGATCCTCTAGCTTTTGCACTAATCTCTTGTGAGGAACTGTGTCGAAGGCCTCCTTGCAGTCCAAGAAAATGCAATCTACCCACCTCTCTCGTGTCTTACTTCCGTTACCTTGTCATAAAACTCCAATAGGTTTGTGTGTGTGTGTGTGTGTGTGTGTGTGTACTCACCTAGTTGTGGTTGCAGGGGTCGAGTCATAGCTCCTGGCTATGTGTGTGTGTGTGTGCGCGCGCGCGCGCGCGCACTTACCTAATTGTCGTTCTAGGGGTCGATTCATAGCTCCTGGCCCGCCTCTTCACTAGGTCCACTCTCTCTCCCTGCTCCATGAGCTTTATCATACCTCTTCTTAAAGTATGGTACCTGCCTCCCCTACCTCACTTTCCAGACTTTTCCAGTTCTTGAGAACTCTGTGACTGAGGAAATGTTTCTAACATTCACTATTGGAAGTTGAAGACTCATCGGAGTCTTCAACTTCCAGTAGTGACCCCTTGTTGCTGTGTCCCTTCTCTGGAACATCCTGTCTCTGTCCACCTTGTAGATTCCGCTCAGTATTTTATATGTCGTTATCATATCCCTCTATATCTCCTGTCCTCCAGTGTCATCAGGTTGAGTTCCCCTTAACCTCTCCTCGTTGGACATGCCCCATAGCTCGGGACTAGTCTTTTGCAAACCTTTGCACTTTCTCTAATTTTCTTACGTGCTTGGCTAGGTGTGGGTTCCAAACTGGAGCTGCATACTCCAGTATGGGCCTGACGTACACGGTGTGCAGTGTCGTGAATGACTCTCTAATCAGGTTTGCCAGGCGCCCGTATGGTGTAGCAGTTATTTGGTTGATATGCGCCTCAGGAGATGTGCTCGGTATGATGCTCACCCCAAGATCTTCCTTGAGTTTTGCAGCCTCTGACCTCTTAGGCTGTACTCCGTCTGCGGTCTTCTTTGTCCTTCCCAGGCTTCATAACTTTGCACTTGTTGGAGTTAAATTCCAGGTGCCATTTGTCAGACCAGCCTTGCAACCTGTCCAGATCCCTTGTAGGCTTACCTGATCTTCGTCATTAGTTTCACATTGTCTACGAACAGGGACACCTCTGATTCTATCCCTTCCGTCATGTCATTCAATTTACAAGAACAATGGACCGGGACTGATTTTGGGAACACCACCCCGACACACGACCCACTCTGACACCGTCTCGTACCGACGCACCTTGTTTTTCCTGTCGGGGTATTCCCGAACCACGCAGTTTCCTCCTTTTCCCTGCCTGCTCCCTAGCTTTTCAACCGGTGTTGGGGACTGTGCGAAGGCCTTCTACAGCCCAAGAAGATGCAGTCTCCCCAAACCCCTCATTCTGTCCTGTCTTACTTCTGTTGCCTTGTTTAGAACTCCAATAGGTTTGTGATGAAAAACCAATGGAGCCCTCCACTTTTTCCCCTGATAATTTTTCCCATAACTTTCATACATGTCAGCAACACAAGTCTAATTTAGTGCACCTTTTCCCCTTTTTTAAAAAAATTTGGGGACAAATTTTGCGTCCCCCCCTCAGGTAGTGCCCTGTTTCAAAAGATTTATTGACGATTGTTGTTAGTGCACAAAATGTGTGTTAGTTACTTTTTGTCCTGGGCCCCTGTCGATTAGACACTAGGCCTGTTGTTTAAATGTGTGTGTGTGTGTGTGTGTGTGTGTGTGTGTGTGTGTGTGGTGGGGGGGGGGGGGTCTACTAAGTGTGTTTCGGGCCCTCTGAAATCCAACATTACATAGTATGCCGGGGGATGGGTCGATAAAAATGTTTGAGACCCCGATACTCTTTTTATGATTCCGATATTTTTCCTTTTTTTAATTTATAACTATGTTCATTATAAAGGGAATGATTATTGTTCATTATGTATTAAATATCCCAAGAATGTTAAATACTGAATAACTTAATATGTCTTAGATATCAGTGCTATTACTCCCCCCGTTCTTCACGACTTTTGTATGGACTGATGAAGCCACTGTGTGGGAAACTTTTCCCTCAATAAAGATACCCAAGTGTTGCATATGTGTCTAATTTACCAACTCGTCGGTTCTCTGAACCATTCATTCACGATCAGCTATGTTGAGAACCCGTTGCTCGGGTTGAAGTTGTTAATTAAACATGCAGTATGATGATTCCAAGACCGGCTCGGGGTCTTCCCCGGGATGAGTCGTGCATGTCTGTAATTAAATGGTAATGGGAGTTTCCCTGATAAACAGGCGTTCTTCGTCGTCTGTTCTGCTGGGGTACTGGGTTCAGAAAAGTGTTTGAGGTGTCTAGATGGTTACCCAAGTAATATGGTTGCAATCGTTGCAAGGGATTGTGTATTGTAGAATTGAACCTGTTGGTGGTTCCTTTTTTGGTGGTGCCCTTATTGGTTGCCCATTCTGGTGGGCCTTCGGGGTGTTTTCTGGTGGTTTCTTCTGGGGTTCTCTTCTGGGGTTCTCTTTATTGGTCTCTCTTTGGACTGGTGGCTCTCTTTCTGGGCTGGTGGTCTTCTTCTGGGCTGGTGGTCTTTTTACTGGATTGGTCTCTCTTTCTGGACTGGTGGTCCTCTTCTGGACTGGTGGTCTCTCTTCTGGGGTGGTGGTCTTTTTCGGACTGGGGCCTCTTTGGGGTGGTGGTCCTCTTACTGGACTGGTGGCTTCTTTACTGGTGGTCTCTCTTCCCCCACTGGTGGTCTCTCTTCTGGGGCTGGTTCTTTTTACTGGACTGGTGGTTTTCTTTCTGGACTGGGGGTCTCTCTTATGGACTGGTGGTCTCTTACTGGGGTGGGGGTCTTTTTACTGGACTGGTGGTTCTCTTTGGGCTGGTGGTCTTCCTGGACGGGGTTTCTCTTTCTGGCTGGTGGTCTCTCTTCTGGACTGGTGGTTTCTTCTGGGCTGGTGGTTTCTTCTGGTTTGGGGGTTTTCTCTGGGCTGGTGGTCTCTCTTCTGGGGTGGTGGTCTCTCTTACTGGTGGTGGTCTCTCTTCTGGACTGGTGGTTTTTCTTCTGGACTGGTGGTTTTCTTCTGGGCTGGTGGTCTTCTTCTGGACTGGTGGTCTCTTCTGGACTGGTGGTCTCTCTTCTGGACTGGTGGTCTCTCTTTCTGGACTGGTGGTCTCTCTTCTGGACTGGTGGTTTTCTTACTGGACTGGTGGTCTCTCTTCTGGACTGGTGGTCTCTCTTATGGGCTGGTGGTCCTCTTACTGGACTGGTGGCCTCTTACTGGACTGGTGGCTCCTTACTGGACTGGTGGTCTTCTTACTGGACTGGTGGTCTCTTCTGGACTGGTGGTTTTCTTTGGACTGGTGGTCTCTCTTCTGGACTGGTGGTTTTCTTCTGGACTGGTGGTCTCTCTTACTGGGCTGGTGGTCTCTCTTCTGGTGGGGGTCTCTCTTACTGGACTGGTGGTCTCTCTTACTGGACTGGGGGTCTCTCTTATGGACTGGTGGTCTCTCTTACTGGACTGGTGGTTTTCTTCTGGACTGGTGGTCTCTCTTACTGGACTGGTGGTCTTCTTACTGGACTGGTGGTCTCTCTTCTGGTGGTATCCCCTTTCTGGTGGTGAAGGTATTGTTGCTCCATGGAAGTCGTTTGGGGAGAATGTTGGAACTTGTTTTGGGAGGTTTGGGCGGGGGGAAATTTTATATCTTCTTCGGTGGTATGACGTCTGGGGGGTTGAACATGTTATTTCATGGGCATGTAATCTTTGATGAAGAGGGGAAAATATGAAACTTGGAAATTCTTGTTCGAGGAGAAAGCAATCTTCCAAGGAATTCATTCTACAGATACAGAACGACCGTAGGAAGAAGCCTATGATTACTCCACGTTTAATTTTTTGGGAACGTGTGTGACGAAATGGAAGATAGTGTTGGTTAGTGGGCTGCAGTAGACTTTAAGACAAGCTCATGGTCAGCGTTGTAGAGACGAAAAAGGAAAGTTCGTCAACCTCTTCGAGCGTAAATTGGAATGGGGGGTCAACCTGGCTGAGCTTGTGCTGGGGTGCAGAGACCTGGATGTAAGGCAGGGTTCTTTACTGATGGGGAACCAACAACAGGTGGGAAACCCCTTAATGTTTCCATTCTTGCCGGAAATCGAACCCGACTCCTCAGCGTGTGAAGGGAGGCTTCGCCTTCCGTCCGTTCCGTGATTTGTTTATACCATTCGTTATTTTTTTGGGGTTCCTCCCCCCGGGGAAATAACTAAAAGCCCCCTCTAGGGCGAGTTTTCTTTAAAGAACCGCTGGTCTAGGAGTTATGGTGAGAATGTCGTCAACATACCGAGGTGTTTAAAAAGAGGGAATAACAGAGGAAAATTTTTGGTTTCAAATTTTCCCATCAAATATTCGCCAGTATAAACTAACGGGGAAACCCCCGGGGAGTTCGAAAATCTGATGAAAAAAAATTTTAAGAAGAAACATTAAAACCAAAATAGTTCAAAGAATTAAAAAATTAGCTAGAAGGGGGGCGGGGTTCGTTAATTTTTTTGGAAGGGGAAACGATGGTTTGTGTTGTGGGGACCTTGGCTGAAGACTTTCTTGTTCCCGACGTTAATTTTGAGGGAAACAGTTGAAATCCCCCCCGTTTTAAATATGCTGACGTTGTGCTCAAAAGTTTGGGGGTTCCAGAATCCCCAATAGTTTTGGGGATGGGGTGCTGCCTATTCCCAAAAAATATGGGTATCAATGGAATTCCCGGTTTGTCTTAGACAGGTTGTGCATTCTTGCAGGTCTGGGGTTGATGGGGGTGGTGTGCAAAAATTTCTTCCTTTGTTTAGGTCATTAGGTGTAGTAGTTTTGGAATAAATTTTTGGGTTTGGGGTTTTGTACTTGGTTTTTTTGTAAACGTTATGGTGTCTGAGTCGTTTAGCAGATTGAGCATTTTGTTCCTGTAGTCGTCTATCTTCAAGATAAACCTTCCTACAACATTTTGGCTTTGAGGGGGCAATGACGTAACGACGAGGCAGGAATGGTGAATTGTGTGCTGAGATGGCCGCTGGAGTGATGCCTTAAAGCGGCCCTTCTGAAAGTGGGTGTTTTGTGTCTAGTTTTAAGTGTTGTAGTGGGGGTCTTGTCTCTTTTCCCTAATGCTTGTAACATTGGGCGAGACGACAGATTTTAAATAAAAAAAGCCCACTGTGTGGGCAAACGTTTCAATAAAGGATCGCATTATACTTATTCATGTTTTTTTCCATTTCTCGGGTTTTTATACTATTTACAGTACCCCAGCAATTTCATGGGCTTGAGGAAGGATGGTGATGTGAGATAATCTGTCGTATGGGATGGACAACACGACCATCAATGTTGCAAGTTATCCTAGAAGTGGTGTAGGTTTTCTTTCAGAAATGGTTGAAGTGTTGTGGGGTAAAGGGCAGGAAAGCATTATCTATGTATTTCTGCTTCTCCGAAAATTTTTTGCAAACCCCGCGAGCACTTGACCAAAAAAAAAAAAAATATGATGACTAAGATTGCTCTTGGGGTCAAGGGAAAAATAACTGCTTCATTATGGATTTTTTTTAAATGGTTTTTGAGCTTCCCCTTTTTTGGTGGGAGAACGTCAAGGGGAAAAAATTTCCTCTTTTTTACCTCCCGAGTTTGTTGGTGGGTTATGAGCTAAGTGATCCCGAATTGGTGAAGGAAGCATCAAGGACAAAGATCAAGACACCTTCCCCTTTACCATATGCTGTGCGTTTGATTTTTTGACACAATCTTTATTTAAGTTTTCAAGGTAGTGTTGGCCAAAACGGCACTAGGGGGGAAACCCCTCGTCATGCCATATTTTCTCAGTAGATGTCATCACCAGGGCAGTTGAAACTTGCATGTTTATCTTCACCTAGTCACTTTTTTCCTTATTTTTTTGGTGAATGTTTTTTAAAAAGATTATTGCTATATTAAATGAAAACGCAAACTCGTAGGGTTTAATTGAAAAGTAAAGTTTGACCTCGAACCCCCGATCAAGAGCCTTTAAACAAGAATCAAGTAATTCTATTAAGAAATAAACGTACTTGAATGCCATAAAATTTAATGAAAATAAATAAATTCAAAAATTGTTTTTATATATTCTCAATTTTTTAAAAATAATTTATTTGAATAAGTTGGGAGGCTTCATGCAAGACGGCGTCCATTACTCAATGATTACGGGGTTTTCCCGGCACCTTATAAATACCCCCTTTTCAAAGCAAACTCAAAGAAGTTCTTGAACAATCGCGCACCAAAAAGAGATGTATCTTGTCCCCGAGGCCAGGACCACCCCTCACTGACAAGTGAGCATCGCTGGATCCCTCATACTGTAGGATCCCGTGTGGGCTCAACACCCGTCTGGCTACCCACTCATCTTCTGGGATCATGATTTGCCCTTTCGAAAAAAATTTGCGACGATGTGCGGATATTTTGAATCTATATTATCCTTCATGTAATTGGCAAAAAAAGGGGGAAGATCAGATTGGATTATAGAATAGCCCGTCAATGCAAGGTGGAGTCGGGGAACTATTTATATCATAAAACTCCCTCAGATTGTGGCCCCCGGCGGCGCCCGGGGGCCCTACTATCTTGCGAAGGCCAACACGCGCAGGCGTCGTGGTGCGCCGCCATTGTTCCCCTACCAGGCTTTAATAACCATTTATCATTCCCAAAACTTCTCTGGTTTCCCTGCCGCTTTGAAGGTTTACATTCGGCCAATAAAAAAATATATAGTAGTGGTAGTTTATTATATGAAAACCCCGGTTAAAAACTGGCCAAAACCCGCGGACCAAATAGGGTTGTGATTCATTTGACTCTGCGGAAGTACCCATATTATTGTCACTCTGGAAACTTCGAGGAATATTTTCCCCCAGACAGCCTGAATCCCCGAAAAAGGGCGTAAATGGGTGTAACTGAAGGATAGTCTGGAATATTATAGAAAAAATGAACTTCACGCTGTGGCAAAAACTGAATATACACTGAGTAGCGCTTACTCTCCTTGAGCGGTTATACCTTTTGAATATATCGCTGGTTGTCGAACCCTTATCGCACAGTTAAACCCCCCTCGCCCCTATTAGATCTCCCCCGTTTTACTATGTATCGACGTTCAGAAATAACAAATCTCAGAACAACACCCAAACCCATTATTTCCCGGGCTATGGTAATCATTCTAATAGTTTCCTTAACACGTAATGTAGAACTTCGTTTAATATTTGGCATTCACTGTTGGTTCCAACATAATTAGGGTGTGTGTGTGTTGGGTTTTTCAACACACGGGCTTGTGCCTTTTTTAAGACTGGGGGGGTAACCTAGTATTAGCAAGTCTTCCACCTGAATTTTGCCCTTCACCATGTCTGTTTACCTTTTTCACCTAAACTTGCCACCCTGTGTGTGTGTGTACTTACTCACCTATTTGCGGGTTTCAGGGGGCGATTCACAGCTCCCGGCTCCGCCCCTTCGCTTATCCACTAGGTTCCTCTCTCCCTACTCTATGAGTCGACTATCTCTTCTTAAATATGTATGAATTCATTTTACTATATCACTCCGATTGTTTCATTTCCCGACAACCCAATGAAGAAATACTTCCTAACATCCCCGTTACCAGTTTTCAACTTATTTGTCCCCTTGTTCTCTATTCCATCTCTGAAACATTCTGCCTATTTCATTGTCAATTCCTCTCAGTATTTTATATTTTTATATGTCCCCCTAACCCTCCCGTCCTCCAGTGTCGTCAGCTGTTTCCCTTTAACCTCTACCGCACGGCATTGCATGCTCGGGGGCAAGTCTTTTTTCAAACCATTGCACCCCGAATTTCTTGACGTGTTGGCCAGGGGTGGGTTCCATACTGGAGCTTTATTCCCAAAACTAGCTTGAGTAAAGGCGTACAAGTCTTGAATGACTCTTTACTCATTTTTGTGTGTGTGTACTCACATATTTGTGGTTGCAGGGGTCGAGACATAGCTCCCGGCCTCGCCTCTTCACTGATCCTACTAGGTCCCTCTCACCCTGCTAAATGGCATTATCAAACCTCGTGTTAAACTATGATGGTTCCTTCCACCATCACTTCCCCGACTTTTAGACTGTTGGGGAAAATTATATATATATATATATATATATATATATATATATATATATATATAT
>WNWK01019216.1:0-38261 GCA_009830355.1 Cherax destructor
AGGGCATATTATTATCCTTCTAGTAGCGGCTACAATTATTATTAGGCCATGGTA
Source organism: Cherax destructor (assembly GCA_009830355.1). NCBI lineage: Eukaryota > Metazoa > Arthropoda > Malacostraca > Decapoda > Parastacidae > Cherax > Cherax destructor. The sequence goes on from WNWK01019216.1 coordinate 55, forward strand.
GACTCAGCGCACATGGTTGCTTTTCCCAGACAAAACACTGTTAATTATGATTAACAGTAATGAATGTTCCGACGGGGCTGAATAAATATTGTACAATTATGCAATCACCTGTCCGCGTGTACCAGCGACTGTTGCTTTCCTGGCTACGTCAGTGTAAGACTTTGAGCCTGGTGTTTAAACATTCACTTAGCGCTTAGATGCTGCCCCAACCTCACTGTGGCGCTGAGAAAGCTGCATGTATAGCACCTAGAGTATGGACAGAAACAGAGGACAATGAGGCACAATACCGTGACTGGAACAATGAACAAATAACCCGCACATAGAAGAAAAAAGTTTGTGTCGACGTTTCGGTCCGACTTGGGACACTTGACTGGTTATAAGCTTCTCCTATGTGCGGGTTATTTGTGTATGGACAGGAATGTCTGTGTCGAAACCAGAGCCGCCGAGGATTGAAACAGATGGTAAATCCTGGCTGAGTTTGGTACGAGCTGAGCAAAACCCAGGACTGAGTACGTAGAAATTAGTTATATGATTTATTTATGACAGGATCAACGAAGATAAATTCAGCCACTGTTTGTGACAATGTTAACTGAAAATTTCTATTGTCACCATTAGGTATGAGTGCTTTTGTTTATACTAAAAAACTGACAAATCCCCAGGCTAGTAACCAAGGGGATTAGGAGCCCAGGGATGCCAGGTAACCCTCTGAGATCAAGAGGGTTACATCACGATCAAGAGTGTTACCTCCAAGGAATGTGGCCCAGGGGCCGCCAGATCATTATATTTAGGGGGAAGTGATAAACCTGCAGGGGTCATACAGGACCCTTTAAATGGGAGACAATCAGGTTCCAATTCTCTGGAGCAAGAGCCCTTATGATGGAACCACAGAGGCCTCCTAACAGTGCAGAACACACTGGTTCTGCACAATAGGGGTTATGCTATTTTATTTGTGAATACAATATCAAGTCATGAATCAATAAAGTTCTTGATGAATATGCCACAGAGTGCCCACTGGAGTCACAGGAATGAAGACTAAGAGGCTGGCCGGCTCTTAAATGCCCAGTCTAAAGACATACTTACCAGGAAACCTGAACAACACAATCATTATTTGAGACTTTGAAGATTATCAGACAGGAATATTCGTTTCACATCTTCACTGATGTGAACTTTCAAAATAAAGTTTTTAGAAATGAACTGAAGCATTATTGTATATACGGTTATCAACTAAAGAGCTTTACAGCATCATCATATGAGGCCACATGAATTATAATTATACCCCCTTTGCAAGGAAAAGCTAACAAGTTATGCACGTTATTGGATAGGTTAGGTAAATTAGGATACATAATGGACCTTAACGAGTCTTCCTGATGGTGGTAAGGGGAGGCTTTGATCCAAAGAATTGACCCCTTTCTCCCCCTTCCTTGGATTGAACCTGATTTCCTCTCATTCCCCAGGCACTATGACCCGTAGTTTTAGCACTTCCCCCAAATATAATAATAATAATAATAATAATAATAATAATAATAATAATAATAATAATAGTAATTTATATTAAATGTATATCTAATTTAGCAAGGTTTGGTTAGGCTAGACTGCTTGGTAAGTTTTGATGCATAATTAATAGCAGTATTGGCATATCAAAAATATGCAATATGCATAACTTCAGAAAACCACTTTCCTTGGGAAGGTGGAGAAACAATTTTTAAGTGGTCCAGAATATGCTATGAATATAATACTGTAATATAAAAATCTCTCTTCTTTCAACACGTCGGCCGTTTCCCACCGAAGCGGGGTGGCCCAAAATGAAAAACAAAAGTTTCCCCTTTTACATTTAGTAATATATACAGGAGAATGGGTTACTAGCCCCTTGCTCCCGGCATTTTAGTCGCTTCTTACGACACGCATGGCTTACGGAGGAAGAATTCTGTTCCTCTTCCCCATGGAGATAAGAGGAAATAAGAACAAGAACTACAGTGGTACCCCGACTTACGATATTAATCCGTCAGAGAGGGCATATTTTAAAGCGAAACAATCGTAAAACGAATCAATTTTCCCCATAAGAAATAATGGAAATAAATTTAATCCGTCCAAGACTTCCAAAAGTAGTTAAATAAAATATTTTTTAGAACTTTTGGACATTAAATAATACATAATTGAATAAAGAATACATAAATACATGCAAATATTTTACAATAACATGTCACTTACATTTATTGAAGAGTTGTTGATGTGTGGAGGACGGGAGGAGGGAGAGGTGGAGTAGTATGCTAGTGTTTGGAAGGGGAATCCTTCCATTAACACTGCAGGTGGTAAGTTCTTTTCTGGGGTTACTTCCTTTTCTTTGAATGCCACTAGGACCAGCTTGAGAGTCACTAGACCTCTTTCTAACAACAAATTTGTCCAGGGAGATCTGTGTCTGGCGATTCTTTAACACATCCCTGAAATGACACACCACTGTGTCATTGTACAGGTTGCCAGCACGGCCTGCAACAGCATGGTTAGGGTGATATTCATCCATAAATGCTTGCACATCACTCCATTTGGCACAGATCTCCTAATCCTTGAAGAAGGCACATTCTTCCATTTTTGTTCCACCTCCACCTCCTCCTCTGAACCATTGTCCTGACCTCTGCTCTCTTGTTCCAGTTGCTGTTGAAGCTCTTGCAGATCTTCAGTGGTTAGCTCTTCCTTGTGCTCCTCCACCAACTGTTCCACATCGTCACCACTCACCTCTAACCCCAAAGACTTGCCCAATTCCACAATTTCTTCCAAAACAGGCTCAGGCTCAGGCTCAGGGTTCTGAGGCTCAGCCCCAAAACCTTCAAAATCCCTCTCTAGGACACAGTCTGGCCACAATTTTCTCCAGGCAGAGTTCAAAGTCCTGGTAGTCACTCCCTCCCAAGCCTTACCTATAAGGTGTACACAATGCAGCATATGGAAATGTTTTTTCCAAAATTCTCTTAGGGTTATGTTCATGTCTGTGGTCACATCAAAGCACTTTTGAAACATTGCTTTGGTATAGAGTTTTTAAAGTTGGAAATGACCTGCTGGTCCATGGGCTGGAGGAGAGGAGTGGTATTAGGGGCAAGAACTTCACTTTGATGAATTTAAACTCCTCCACAATTTTCTCTACCAAGTTTGGAGGATGACAAGGAGCATTGTCCATTATCAGGAGGCACTTAAGTGGCAAATTATTGTCCAATAGATATTTCTTCACACTGGGGCCAAACACTTCATTGAACCAATCTAAGAAAATGTCCTTGTGACCCAAGCCTTTTGTTAGACTTCCACATCACACACAAGTTAGACTTGCTGACACCGCATCTGCCAAACACTCGGGATTTTCAAAAGATACACCAGTAAAGGCTTCACTTTGCAATCACCACTGGCATTGGCACACAGCATCAAAGTTAGCCTGTCTTTCATAGGCTTATGTCCTGGCTGTGCCTTTTCCTCCTGAGTAATGTAGGTCCTGTTGGGCATTTTCTTCCAAAACAGGCCTGTTTCATCACAATTAAACACTTGTTGGGGGAGGAATTGTTCAGCCTCTAGGTACTCCTGGAATTCAGGAACATATTTTTCAGCCGCACTTTTGTCACAACTGGCTCCCCACCATGCCTCACAACACTATGTATGCCACTTCGATTCTTAAATTTGTAAAACCAGCCTCTGCTGGCTTTAAATTCGCTCACTTCAGCACTCGTTGCAGGCATTTTCTTAAGGAGATCATCATGCAACTGCCTTGCTTTTTCACATATTATTCCCTCCGAAACAGTATCTCCTGCTAACTGTTTCTCGTTGATCCACACCAACAACAACCTTTCCACATTTTCCAGCACTTGTGGTCTCTGTTTTGTGATCACAGATGCACCTTTTGCAACAACAGCTTCCTTGATTTTACTTGAATATTTCTTATCCACAATGGTAGCGATGGTAGAATAGGGTTTACCATACAGCCTGGCTAGCTCACTGATACGCACTCCACTTTCATATTTTTCTATTATCTCCTTCTTCACTTCTATCGTACATATATTTCTGTTCCTCTTTGCCACAGGCTTAGCACTAGGATCTTTCCTTGGACCCATGGTAGCTTATTTAGCAGTTGCAAGCACTAAAAACAGCAGTGGAATAATGACAATATACTGGTATGAATGCGTGGGTGTGGGTGGGTGGTCGCTCTCGCTGTAAACAATAGCACTGACGCTCCCTGAGTGCGCGCTCAGCTGGGCGCCAAGCGGACAGGTCCGGACGAATGTCGGTAAACGAAGCAAACATCGTAAGTCACAAACAAATTTCTTACGTTATAAATATCGGTTACCGAAAATAACGTAAGATGATAACATCGTAAGCCGGGGTTCCACTGTATTAAGAAAATAGAAGAAAACCCAGAGGGGTGTGTATATATATGCTTGTACATGAATGTGTAGTGTGACCTAAGTGTAAGTAGAAGTAGCAAGATGTACCTGAAATCTTGCATGTTTATGAGACAGAAAAAAGACACCAGCAATCCTACCATCAAGTAAAACAATTACAGGCTTTTGTTTTACACTCACTTGGCAGGACGGTAGTACCTCCCTGGGTGGTTGCTGCCTACCAACCTACTACCTAAATGACTAACAAACTCTTAACATTGTACACAAACATACCAGTACATATGATAAAAAAAATTAGGTAACTGGAATTTATGGTAATTAAAATGCCAAATTTTCAATTATTTACACAAAAGTAATTTACAATATTTTTCATGTGTAGTATTATAAAAACTAAAAAATTAACAATACAGCACAAATACTATAGTTTTTTAATTGAAAATCTAATAAAACAGGTATGAGACACAATATAATAGAAAATAAAACTATACTGATTTCTGTCCATTTCGAGTTAAATGCATGTAGCAAAAAAATATTGAAGAAATCCGGAGGTAAATTATTGTCAATATTTATGCATAGCAAACATCCATTTAAAGTAAGTTTATGGTTGAAAGTACTGGGTGCCAAGTTGCCACTAGGGACTAATCCTAGAAAAAGACTTAAAGACAAAGACAAGTTCAACTTTCACAGTGTTTAAGGTCACACTGTGCCAAACAAATGTACTATTCACAGTAAAATTTCATCAATGCAACAACTCACTCACATGACAACTGAAAGTTTGTCTGCTTTACCTAAACAAAAATTCAGTATAATTGCCTTGCACACATGCAATATTTCAAATGAAGAATGAACTTGATTTAAAACAAACACCTGTATACTGTATTATCAGTTTTTTTAATACAACTGGCATCAAGAACAAAAGCTTACTCATGCACAGCTTTAAAGATGTTTATCATCTTTATTTGGTACCATTTCCTATTTTCTTCTGAGAGTTATATCACAACTACTACTACATTCCATGCCTTGAAAATTATATACAAGTACTTCAACCTCAGATACAGTATGCTGACCTATTACAAGTTGATCACTAACAACCATAGAAACAACTGCTGCAGTGTAAATGGTGATCACCGACACATACCACAGCCTGGCCGTGAGAGGAGCCTCCAACACTCCTAGGACAAAATGACCCACACAGGTTTAGTGCCTCATATAATAACAATATTACTGCTCTACTACTACTACTAATAATAATAATAATAATTGTACAGGTATCTTACCTGGAATAAAATTACTTTATTCAGTTTTTATTTGTAAGATGCTGAAGGAGTACATAAATAATGTAGGAGAAAAAAAGTTGTACAAGACTGTGGTGCCCACACTGGACTGCATGCTGGTAACCTTAGCCTGACTGAACAGGCCATCAACCAGGAAGTCTGGTCTAGGACCAGGCTGTGGGAGCAATGACCCACCCCATGCTTAACAACATAAACAACTGGTAGGACCTGAACTAGGTTCATACTACTATGAAATTAAAAATTGTGAAGGACTGCCCCCTTCACGAGAGGATTTATTTACATGAGAAGCTGGCAGATGTATGTGTGCACGTGTTCTTGTTGCAAAGGACAAGACTTCAAGCTTGAAAGTTGCCAGCATGACTTGGTAAACCTATTGACTTGTGCTGTTGGGCAGCAGTGGATAGTGAAAGTGCTGCAAAAGTGTTCCTTCTCGCACTAGTGGTCACTTACTCCTGTGTCTACTTTCACAGCATAAACAACATTCTCTCACACTAATCATTACACTTCATCTATATTATCTTGAATTATTCCTCTAGCATCTCTTTTTGTTTTCCATGGAGTTCACAAAAACATTTGTATGGGTAATTGTAGGTGACCAATTCTTTTTTATACTCTAAAGTTTCAATTAATTATATTTCATTTTAGATTTACTATAACCATAGTTTTGATTTATAATGGTGATGTCTTCAAAGGTAATTTATATATACTGTATATGGTACTGTACTGTAATTCAACTACTATACATTATTTTTACTAAGTCACCTAATAATTTAGAAAACACTGTATGGGCACGATTCAAAAGGTGTTGGTATCAATGACATCAGTAAAACCAGAAAGAACAAAAAGGCACAATACCGTGACTGGAACAATACACAAATAACCCACACATAGGAGAATTAAGCTTGTGAGACTTGTCGACGGTCCAATTAGACCGAAACATTGTCATGAGCTGCTTTCATGTGCAGGTTAGTTGTGTGTCAGTAGAACCATTAAGGCTTCAGGAGTAAAAATATGAGTAGTTTATGGTATTACAGGCACTATGGGTACGTCATTCATGGAGCAGGATTAGTACTTTTATTATAGATTCTATTTTTAAATGCCGCTGTGAGATTTTTTATATAAACATTTTCTATGATACACATACAGAAGATGCAAATCGTGATAAAATTATTAAAGGTCAATAATAAAATTTACCTGTTTTTGTCTGAGATGAACATCTCTATACCCTTTTGCTCAGGAAAATAAAAAGTTCCATTTGACAGGACTGGCAGAGGGACCCAAAAGGAAAATACATTCACCATCTTATACTCCCAAGCTACCTTTCCATAAAAGTACTGATGTCATGATACAATGACTCAGTGAACCACAACTGCCCCACCCAGCCTTCAAAGTCCAGGAGACCTGACCATAATGTATATGTACATAAATACACAAAAGATGTAAAACTCTTAATATCTGTTAGTGTTTCTGGTGATTATCTTCCCCATAGCCTGGTCTCAGAAAAATCCCTAGAATCACTAACAAAACAGGCCTCCTAGGTCTGGAAAGAAAAATGACAGGATTAAGAACTATATGAAGCACACAGGAAAGTAAAGATATTATAATAAATGAGAGAAACATTTAAGATTTACATATCATCTTTTAAGGCGTTAACAACAAAACATTTAACATGTCTCCATTTCACATTAATCTGACAGGACGGTAGTACCTCCCTTGAGATTTGTTATCTACCAACCTACTATTTATTCTGTATACTACATAAAAAGAAAAACAACATTAAATGCCTGTATTAGGAATTTTCCCTACAAAAAATAGATCAAGAGCTGGGAACTTGCACTCAACGAAGATGCTGAAGGTGGGGGAGATGTGATAGAGGGTACAAATGAAAATCAGAAAAAATAAAGGAAAGATGATTAAAGATTATTCAGTAAAATTACAATGAAAACTTTGGGGATAGGTACATCATTTTTTAGATTATCAAACTTCCCTGACCTCCCAATACTCGTAAAATTAACAAAACCTAAGCTATTTAAGTCCTGTGGAATTACCGTAACCTGACAAATGACGGATTATTATTATTATTATTATCTATATATGCTCAAAAAGTTTGAAATCCATTTGGGTCATAAGACAGCCAAATGACGTGGAGAAATATGTATCAAATTTGCCAGACATGCACCAAGTGCTCAGAAATACACAAAAGTTAACCACACAGGGGAAAAAAAGAATCAGAGAAATGTATAGCAATATTATTTTGTGACAATTTGCACTGAATTTTTTTTCAAATGGGTTTTAACCAAACCATTCTTGATGTTTAACACCCTTTAAATGGCAAGGAAATATGCAGCACTTTACCATCATTTACATAATACTGTAGTCAAGGACCAGGCCATGGGGCCCCAAAAACCCCCCTCCATTTGTATGACAAAAATGATAAACAGAAGATGTTAAACCCTACTTAGTGAAATATTAAACAGGTGATGATGTTAGTAAGATAAATGAAGCAGCAAAAATGAGGAGGTGAAAGCCAATGTACAGTAACTAAAATAAATGAGAATGAAAGAGCAAGTGTTGAACAAATATGATAAGTGAAAACATGAGATAGCAAGTGGGAAGCAAGAGAGCCAATGAGTTAGGATCAATGGCTTCCCCATGTTAGAGCATTATTATTATATTCATAAGTGTGCTAAACCTGTAAGGGCATACAGTACTTAAGAAACAGGGCAATCAGGGGTTTAATACAAGGAAAAGGAATGGGTTCAAGTCTCACTCACAAAATCAAGGGTTACAAAGTGAGTGAGTGGGAACAAATGAGAAAGCATGACTGGTGAACAAGTATGTTTGAGAGCTAGTATAACTGAGAGACCCTTAGGCTCCAAAAAGAGCTTTTATGATTGAGGAAGAAACCTGTATGATTGAGAGTCAGTTTAGTTGAAAGGCAGTTTTGATTGGGTGACACTCAGTATGGCAAGGGGTGAACAAGGGAGTTTGGGGTGAATTGGCTGTATAACTGAAAAGAGCCAGTATGATTGAGGAACAGTCAGTATGATTGAAAAACTGAGCAAATGAGAGCCTGTATGACTAGGTGAGAGCAAGTAGCTATGGCTGAAAAAAGAGCCAATATCACAAAGTGCAAGCCTGGATAACTAAGCAAGTGGTAGCCTGTATGACTGAGCAAGTAGGAGCCAGAATGACTGAGGGAGAGCTTAAAAATGACTGAAGAAGGGGGGCCTGTATAATTTTAGAAAATCGTGAAGCCCCAAAAAAAAATGGGAGCCTGTATGACTGAGGGGGAGAGAAACTATAGGCTCAGGGGGTGAAAGCCTGTATGACTGGGGGTAAGCCCCCGTTTTGATTGAAGAAGACCCAGTATGGATGAAAGTGGGGCCAGTATCACTGACCAAGTGGGGGTCTGTATGACTGGGGCAAATAAGAGCCAGGATGATTGAGCAAGCAGTTTTGGGGTTGAGCAAGTAAGAGCCAGGATGACTGAAGGAGACCCTATAAGATTGAGGGGCCTGTATTGGGGGAATGAGAGCATGTATGACGAGGGGAGAACCTATATGACTGGGGAGCCATGACTGAGCAAGTGGGGCCAGGATTGAGGGGGAGGCTTTTGATTGGAAAAAAGGGAGCCAGGTTGACTGAGGAATAAGCTTGTATGATTAAAAGTGAGAGCCAGGATGACTGGGGGAAAGCCTGTATGATTGAACAAGTGAGAGCCAGGTTGACTGGGGGATAGAGCCTTTTGTGATTAAACAAGTGAGGGCCGGGGTTGGGCTAAAGGGAAAACCCGTATGATTGAACAAGTGAGAGCCAGGATAACGGGGGGGGTAAGCCTGTATGACCCCCAAAAGTGGGGCCAAGATGACGGGGTAGAGACTGTATGACTCCCCCAATGAGAGCCAAGATGACAGGGATACCCGATGACCCCCAAAAGGGGAGGGAGGATGACTGAGGGATAGAGCCTGTATGATTGAACAAGTGAGAGGCAGAATGACTGGGGATAGACCCCGTATGATTGAACACGGAGGGGGCGGGTTTGGGGCTGGGGGATAGAGCCTGTATGATTAAAAAAATGAGAGGAAAAAAGCTGAGGGATAGAACCTGTATGATTGAACAAGTGGGGGCAGGTTGACTGGGGGGTTTCCCTTTTTAAACAAGTGGGGGGAGAATGACTGAGGGATAGAACCGGGGATGATTGAACAAGTGAGAGCCAGGATTTTTTGGGGGGTAAAAGCCTGTATGACTCAACAAGTGGGGGCAGGATGACTGAGGGATAGAGCCGGGGATGACTCAACAAGGAGAGGCAAATTGACTGAGGGATAGACCCCAGAGAACAAGGGAGGCAGGATGACTGAGGATAAAAGCCTGTATGATTGAACAAGTGAGAGGCAGGATGACTGGGGGGTAGAGCCTGTATGATTGAACAAGTGAGAGGCAGGTTGACTGAGGATAGAGCCTGGGGGATTAAAAAGTGAAGGCAGGGGCCGGGGGTAGGAGCCTGTATGATTGAAAAATGAGAGGCAGGATGACTGGGGGGTAACCCCTTTGATTGAACAAGTGGACGGGGTGACTGGGGGATAAACCTGTATGATTGAACAAGTGAGAGGCAGGATGACTGAGGGATAAAAGCCTGATGATTGAACAAGTGAGAGGCAGGTTGACTGAGGGATAGAGCCGATTAAACGAATGACAGCCTTTTAAGACTGATCGAGATCCTGTATGACTAAAAACAAGTCTGTATGATTCACCCCGAACCCACATGACCGGGGGCCCCGATAACCAAGAAAACCCCAGCATGATTAAGAGCAAGTGAGTGAGAAATCCTACGAGTTACCAGATTCTCCTCCCTCTCTCATCTCCCCTGTAAAAAAACATCCCCGCCCCCCAAAAACCTCCCCCCAATCCTGGCTCCCCAACACCACTCTCCCCCTTACCCCGACGCCTCAACACCCCCCTTTAAAAACCCCATCCCGCCTACGAGGGCAGGATAAGAGGTTAAAGAGAGCCCCCCCCACTACAAAGAAAAGTTTTACCAGCCCTTACACCTGTCTCAGCTCACCTTGTCCGGCGGTGGGAAGGAGTTCAACTGTTTCATCCGAGACACTTCTAATAATCGATGAAGCATCCATTGAACCATTTGCTTAAGATTAACGAGATGATTCAGTCCCCCGTCCATCGGAAACATTTAAAATTGTGAGAACTGAGTACCATCCCACCCCAAAACCAAAAGGCAGCTCAACTTTGAGTCGGAGGTTCCAGCAATACTTAGGCCAATGATATTGTAAACCCCAAAAACCATAAAGTTACTCCGCGCCGTCGGTATACTTCCCTCGTTTATCCTCAACTACTACTATCGCTATCAAGTTTAAAATAGCTCCCCTTGTGTAACAACCCCTAAAAAGGAGAAAAAAAAATTTTTGCCATTATTTTAAAAATTTTACATACAGAATTACGACTTAAATTCTCTTTATTCTTGAGTATACACTGTATTTATTAAAAAATGAGCTTGGAAAAACCACAATTTGTCTTAATAATGGGAACGAAAATTTTGTACAGGTCGCCTGATGAAAGGTCAGAGCAAATCTCAGCATTGGTCATCTGAATTGTGGCCAGACCTTGAATAGTGGTCACATGAAGAGCAGGCAGGCAGGCTGAGGTAGAGGTCGATAAAGCAGGCAGGCGGCTGCGTACATGTCGCATGAAGAGCAGGCAGGCGGGCTGCGTACATGTCCATGAAGAGCAGGCAGGCAGGCTGAGGTACAGGTCGCATGAAGAGCAGGCTGGCAGGCTCCGGTACATGTCACATGAAGAGCAGGCAGGCAGGCTTCGTACAGGTCGCATGAAGGCAGGCTGGCGCTGCGGTACATGTCGCATGAAGAGCGGCAGGCAGGCTTCGGTACAGGTCGCATGAAGAGCAGGCTGGCGGCTGCGGTACATGTCACTGAAGAGCAGCGGCAGGCTGGGGTACAGGTCGCATGAAGAGCAGGCTGGCAGGCTGCGGTACAGGTCACATGAAGAGCAGGCAGGCTGCGGTACAGGTCACATGAAGAGCAGGTAGGCAGGCTGCGGTACAGGTCATGAAAGCAGGCTGGTAGGCTGCAGTATAGGTCACATGAAGAGCAGGCAGGCAGACTGCGGTACATGTCGCATGAAGAGCAGGCTGGTAGGCTGCGGGTATAGGTCACATGAAGAGCAGGCAGGCAGGCTGGGGTACAGGTCCATGAAAAGCAGGCTGGTAGGCTGCAGTATAGGTCACATGAAGAGCAGGCAGGCAGGCTGAGGTACAGGTCGCATGAAGAGCAGGCTGGCAGGCTGCGGTACAGGTCACATGAAGAGCAGGCAGGCAGGCTGCAGTACAGGTCACATGAAGAGCAGGCAGGCTGCGGTACAGGTCCATGAAGGCAGGTGGCAGGCTGAGGTACAGGCCCATGAAAAGCAGACAGGCAGGCTTCGGTACAGGTCGCATGAAGAGCAGGCTGCAGGCTGCGGTACATGTCCATGAAGAGCAGGCAGGCAGACTTCGATACAGGTCATGAAGAGCAGGCTGGCAGGCTGCGGTACATTCGCATGAAGAGCAGGCAGGCAGGCTGCAGTACAGGTCGATGAAGAGCGGGGCTGGCAGGCTGCGGTACAGTCACATGAAGAGCAGGCAGGCAGGCTGCGTACAGGTCATGAAGAGCAGGCAGGCTGCGGTACAGGTCACATGAAGAGCAGGTAGGCAGGCTGCGGTACAGGTCGCATGAAAAGCAGGCTGGCAGGCTGCAGTATAGGTCACATGAAGAGCAGGCAGGCAGGCTTCGGTACAGGTCGCATGAAGAGCAGGCTGGCAGGCTGCAGTACATGTCGCATGAAGAGCAGGCAGGCAGGCTGCGGTACAGGTCGCATGAAGAGCAGGCTGGCAGGCTGCGGTACAGGTCACATGAAGAGCAGGCAGGCAGGCTGCGGTACAGGTCGCATGAAGAGCAGGCAGGCTGCGGTACAGACCACATGAAGAGCAGGTAGGCAGGCTGAGGTAGGTCGCATGAAAAGCAGGCTGGCAGGCTGCAGTATAGGTCACATGAAGAGCAGGAAGGCAGACTGCGGTACAGGTGCATTAAGAGCAGGCAGGCTGCGGTACAAGTCACATGAAGAGCAGGTAGGCAGGCTGCAGTATAGGTCACAGCCGCTAATCAGACTGAAAATCGATGACCTAAATGAATTTTTATGGGAGTGCCACGAACTTGACAGACGCATGCCTATCTGACATCACCCCAATGCCAAATGACTTTGAAAGGGCAATAAATGACACGCCCATGCACTCCGCTCCAGGCCCAGACTCATGGAACTCTGTATTCATCAAGAACTGAAAAGCCCCTTTCACGTGCTTTTAACATCCTATGGAGAGGGATCATGGACACTGGGGTCGTCCCGCAGTTAGTAAAAACAACAGACATAGCCCCGCTCCACAAAGGGGCAGTAAAGCAATAGCAAAGAACTACAGACCAATAGCGCTATCGTCCCATATCATAAAAATCTTTGAAAGGGTTCTAAGAAGCAAGATCGCCCTCATCTTGATACCCATCAATTGCACAACCCAGGGCAGCATGGGTTTAGAGCGAGCCGCTCTGTCTGTCCCAACTACTGGACCACTACGACCAGGTTCTAGATGCTCTAGAAGACAAACAGAATGCAGATGTTATATACACAGACTTTGCAAAAGCCTTTGACAAGTGTGACCATGGTGTAATAGCACAAAAATGCGTGATAAAGGAATAACAGGAAAAGTTGGTAGATGGATCTATAATTTCCTAACATGTAGAACACAAAGAGTAGTAGTCAACAGAGTAAAGTCTGAGGCAGCTACTGTGAAAAGCTCTGTTCCACAAGGCACAGTACTTGCACCCACCTGTTCCTCATCCTCATATCTGACATAGACAGGGATATAAGCCACAGTGCTGTGTCTTCCTTTGCAGATGACACCCGAATCTGTATGACAGTGTCCACCGTTGAAGACACTGCAAGACTCCAAGCAGACATAAACCAAATCTTTAAATGGGCTGCAGAAAACAATATGAAGTTCAATGATGAGAAATTTCAATTACTCAGATACGGAAAACGTGAAGAAATTAAAATCTCATCGGAGTACAAACTAATTCCAACCACGCAATAGAGCGTAAAACTAATGTCAAAGACCTGGGGTGATCATGTCAGAGGATCTCACCTTCAAGGACCATAACACCGTAGCAATTGCATCTGCTAGAACAATGACAGAATGGATAATGAGAACCTTCAAAACCAGGGATGCCCAGCCCATGTTGACACTTTAAAGATCGTTTGTTCTATCTAGGCTGGAATATTGCTGCACACTAACTGCACCTTTCAAGGCAGGTGAAATTGCTGACCCTGAAAATGTGCAGAGAACCTTCACCGCACATAACTGCGATAAACCACCTCAATTACTGGGAACGCTGAAGTTCCTAAACCTGTACTCCTAGAACGCAGGCGGGAGAATACATTATTATTTACATGGAAAATTCTCGAGGGATTAGTACCAAACTTGCACACAGTGTCACTCCCTACGAAAGCAAAACTTGGCAGGCGATGTACATCCCCCAATGAAGGGTGCCACTAGCACGTTGAGGGACAACACAATAAGTGTCAGGGGCCCAAGATTGTTCAACTGCCTTCCAGCATACATCAAGAGGATTACCAACAAACACCTGGCTGTCTTCAAGCAGGCACTGGACATGCACCTAAAGTCGGTACCTGACCAGCCAGGCGTGGTTCGTACGTTGGACTGCGTGCGGCCAGCAGTAACAGCCTGGTTGATCAGGCTCTAGTCCAACATGAGGCCTGGTCACAGACCAGGCCGCAGAGCGTTGACCCCTGGAATTCTCCAGGTAACTCCAGGTAAACATGAAGAGCAGGAAGGCAGGCTGCGGTACAGGTCGCATGAAGAGCAGGCAGGCAGGCTGTGGTACAGGTTGCATGAAGAGCAGGCAGGCAGACTTTGGTACAGGTCATGAAGAGCAGGCAGGCAGGCTTCGGTACAGGTCATGAAGAGCAGGAAGGCAGGCTGCGGTACAGGTTGCATGAAGAGCAGGCAGGCAGGCTTCGGTCAGGTCCATGAAGAGCAGGCTGGCAGGCTGCGGTACATGTCACATGAAGAGCAGGAAGGCAGGCTGCGGTACAGGTTGCATGAAAAGCAGGCTGGCAGGCTGCGGTAAAGGTCGCATGAAGAGCAGGCAGGCTGCGGTACAGGTCACATGAAGAGCAGGTAGGCAGGCTGCGGTACAGGTCGCATGAAAAGCAGGCTGCAGTATAGGTCACAAGAAGAGCAGGCAGGCAGGCTGCAGTACAGGTTGCATGAAGAGCATGCAGGCAGGCTTTGGTACAGGTGACATGAAGAGCAGGCTGACAGGCTGCGATACAGGTCGCATGAAGTGCAGGCTGGCAGGCTGCAGTACAGGTCACATGAAGAGCAGGCTGGTAAGCTGCAGTACAGGTCACATGAAGAGCAGGAATTCAGGCTGCAGTACAGGTCGCATGAAGAGCAGGCTGGCAGGCTGCGGTAAGGGTCGCATGAAGAGCAGGCTGGCAGGCTTCGGTACAGATCGCATGAAGAGCAGGTTGGCAGGCTGCGGTACAGGTCGCATGAAGAGCAGGCAGGCAGGCTGCATTACAGGTCACATGAAGAGCAGGCAGGCAGGCAGGCAGGCAGGCTGCGGTATAGGTCGCATGAAGAGCAGGCTGGCAGGCTGCGATACAGGTTGCATGAAGAGCAGGCAGGCAGGCTGCAGTACAGGTCGCATGAAGAGCAGGAAGGTAGGCTTCAGTACAGGTCGCATGTAGAGAAGGCAGGCAGACTGCAGTACAGGTCGCATTAAGAGCAGGCAGGCAGGCTTCGGTACAGGTTACATGAAGAGCAGGCAGGCAGCTTTCGGTACAGGTCGCATGAAGAGCAGGCAGGCAGGCTGCAGTACAGGTCACATGAAGAGCAGGCAGGCAGGCTCCTGCGGGGCCAGGAGGTATAAATCATCCCCTGCAACCACAACTAGGTGAGTACAGGTCGCAAGAAGAGCAGGCAGGCAGGCTGCGGTACAGGTCGCATGAAGAATGGGTGGGCAGTGTGTGGCAGATCTCAGTACTCAGTGACCGCTAGACCTTTGACCTGATATTTATTGGGTCTCAAGGATTAACTTTGATATTTTAAGATCCTCATAGAAGGTAACGTGATGAAAGCTGGTGACGGCAAGAATGTATGCATGGTACCTGGATGATGGCACTCTGGCAGGTACTGAAGAGTCCCTGTTAGAGGATTTACAACTGGTGAAGACACAGGACTCATCCTTAATCCCTCAAAGTGTGAAATCATCACAACAAACCCGGAAATAATCAATGCGGTGCGAACAATCCTCCCGGAAGTCACTACTACCACTCCATCTAACAGTACCCTCTTGGGAGCACCGCTGGGTCACCAGGCCATCGACACTGTCCTCAAGGACAAAGTGAATGACCTGAAGAGAATGGAGGAGAGAATAAGTGATCTTGATGCCCATGATGCCCTGTATCTCCTCACAATGTGTCTTACTATGCCAAGACTCTCTTCTTGAGGTGCGCACCCTCTTTTGACAACCCAACACTTGACGAGTATGACGCACACCTGAGATCAACCTTTAAGAAGGCACTGAATCTGTCACTAGAGGATCGGCAATGGGAACAGGCAACCCTCCCAGTGCGACTGGGAGGTATAGGGGTGCGCAAAGCAACGCAGGTAGCTTTACCTGCATTTCTGTCATCGTGTTTGGCCTCCTGTGGATTAGTCAAGAAGATTGTCCCTGAACGTTTGAGAGGTGTGGTGGGAGCTCAAGACCCCAGGTTCATTGAAGCAGCAGTGCAGTGGGACATCCTGGCAGACTCCTCCAGTAGACCAGCTCCTCCCAAAGAGCACAAACAGTCCCACTGGGACAAACCGATCATGGAAAAAATCGCCAACACAATGCTCACCAACGCTTCAGGAAAGGACGAAGGTTGTCTCCTAGCGGTGAAGGCACTACACTCAGGAGATTTCCTTCTAGCCGTTCCCAATTCCTCCCTGGGCACTTGCCTCGACCCACAGGTCATTCGGATTGCTCTTCGCCTAGCAGCCCCCATACTCACCGAACAAAGGTGTAGTATTTGCGGCAGGGCTGATCAATTCGGACTTCATGGTCTCGTGTGTCACACATCAGAAGGAAAATATGCTAGACATGAGGAGGTCAATGACATCATAAAGAGAAGCCTCGACACAGCCCGTTGCCCAGTCCAGCGGGAACCCCAATGCCTGCAGCAAAATGCCTGTAGCATTCTGGGCATGTGGCCCATTGCCGAGGAGCTGGATGAAGTATTTGATATGTTGCTCTGAGTTCTTATCTATGTTGTTTTACTCCCTATTGTATTTTTGTCAATGTATTTTGTCTTTAAATAAAGTATATAGAAAATATAGGGGTGGCAGAAGAAAATTTTCAAACAGCTTCGGGGAGAACTTTGTATATATATATATATATATATATATATATATATATATATATATATATATATATTATTTTTTTTTTTTTTTTTTAACAAGTCGGCCGTCTCCCACCGAGGCAGGGTGACCCAAAAGAAAGAAAATCCCCAAAAGAAAATACTTTCATCATCATTCAACACTTTCACCACACTCATACATAATCACTGTCTTTGCAGAGGAGCTCAGATACGACAGCTGAGAATAGTCCTCCCAGCTGTCACTATCTCAGACCCCTCCTTTAAAGTGCAGGCATTGTACTTCCCATTTCCAGGACTCAAGTCCAAGTAAATCAATTAACTGGTTTCCCTGAATCCCTTCACAAAATGTTACCCTGCTCACACTCCAACAGATCGTCATGTCCCAAAAACCATTCGTCTCCATTCACTCCTATCTAACACGCTCACACATGCATGCTGGAAGTCCAAGCCCTCGCTCACAAAACCTCCTTTACCCCTTCCTCCAACCTTTTCTAGGACGACCCCTACCCCGCCTTCCTTTCCCTACAGATTTATACGCTTTCCAAGTCATTCTACTTTGATCCATTCTCTCTAAATGACCAAACCACCTCAACAACCCCTCTTCAGCCCTTTGACAAATACTTTTAGTAACTCCACACCTTCTCCTAATTTCCACATTCCGAATTTTCTGCATAATATTTACACCACATTGCCCTTAGACAGGACATCTCCACTGCCTCCAGCCTCCTCCTCGCTGCAGCATTTGCAACCCATGCTTCACACCCATATAAGAGTGTTGGTACCACTATACTTTCGTACATTCCCTTCTTTGCCTCCATGGATAACGTTTTTGTCTCCACAGATACCTCAATGCACCACTCACCTTTTTCCTTCATCAATTCTATGGTTAACCTCATCCTTCATAAACCCATCCGCTGACACGTCAACTCCCAAATATCTGAAAACATTTACTTCTTCCATAATCCTCTCTCCAATGTGATATCCAATTTTTCTTTATTTAAATCGTTTGATACCCTCATCACCTTACTCTTATCTATGTTCACTTTTAACTTTCTACCTTTACACACTCTCCCAAACTCGTCCACTAACCTTTGCAACTTTTCTTTAGAATCTCCCATAAGCACAGTATCATCAGCAAAAGTAACTGTGTCAACTCCCATTTTGCATTTAATTCTCCATAATTTAATCCCATCCCTCTCCCCAACACCCTAGAATTTACTTCTTTTACAACCCCATCTATAAATATAATAAACAACCATGGTGACATTACACATCCCTGTCTAAGACCTACTTTTACCGGGAAGTAATCTCCCTCTCTCCTACACACCCTAACCTGAGCCTCACTATCCGCATAAAAACTCTTTACAGCCTTCAGTAACTTACTACCTATTCCATACACTTGCAACATTTGCCACATTGCTCCCCTATCCACCTCTATCATATATATATATATATATATATATATATATATATATATATATATATATATATATATATTTTTTTTTTTACAGATTTCATTCCGTCCACACGCAGCTGGGAAACTTACACACCTCTTAATAAAAGTAAACGATGGTTGCACTATTCTAAATGCTCCACCAACCATCAAGGCATGGCACAACTTCCTACTTTTTGGCAATGTCTGCTTAGCTGTGCCGGAAAGAAGGGGAAAGAGGCTAACCTCAATGATCATTAAATCCTTAAGAGACTTTCCTAGAGCTGATAACCTCATTCACCTTCCCTATCAATACAAAAATGGGAGAGGCAGAACCCCCTCTCACTCCACTAACGGCGAAAAAATCAGAGTCCAAGTAAGCAAGAAAATTGAAGAGGGCAACACTGTGAGAGCAATCAGAATTATCACCATTGAAGATACAGTTGCCCCCAAGGATGCTGACACTGCTGAAGCATTTAGAGGAAAGCACCCTGCGTTGAAACCAGTTCCAACACCTCTGTCCCCACTGTGGAACCATTGATTGTGCAAGACTCAGACATTTACAAAGCAATAATGTCATTACCGTCCTTCTCTGCTGGGGGTTACACAGGAATAAGGCCAAAGCATTTAAAGGAAATGGTTAATCCAGTTATCGGGGATATTGCAGAGACACTGCTTTCAGAGATCACAAGGTTCGCCAACAATTCCTTGGCTGGTCTGATTCCTGACGAAATTAAACCTTTCTTTTTTGGTGCATCACTTTGTGCCATTATAAAGAAGGATGGAGGAATTAGGCCAATTGTAGTGGGCAACACGTTTCGCCGCCTCTTTTCCAAAGCTGCTGTCCGAAGTATTCGCGCAGAGGCAGCCATCATGCTTCAACCAAACCAGCTTGGCTTTGGGGTCTCTCAAGGAAGTGAAGCAGTGGTTCATGCAAAAAAGCCGTATGTCAACAACCTGCCTGAGGACAATGCAGTCGTAAAATTAGATTTCAAGAATGCATTTAATCTCCTGAAAAGAGACGTGGTATTAGCAGCGGTACAAGAACATTTCCTTGGTCTCGTCCCTTATGTTTCAGCTGGATATAGCAAGGAATCAATGCTCTTGTTTGGAGAGCATGAAATCAAATCATCAGAGGGTGTCCAGCAAGGGGACCCTCTCGCACCATTTCTGTATAGCGGTTAGGGAAATCACAGTCAGACTGACCAGTGAGCTAAACATCTGGTTCCTGGATGATAGCACACTAGCAGGTACAAAGGAATCCCTTGTAGATGATCTTACACAGGTGAAGACACGGGGACAGGAAATGGGTCTCATCCTGAATCCATCCAAATGTGAAATCATCTCAGTCAATCAAGAAGTGATAGATGCAGTGAGATCAAAGCTACCAGGAACATTGGTCATTGCGCCCTCAAATAGTGCCTTGCTTAGAGCACCTCTGGGAAGTGATGCCATTGACACAATTCTTAGGAAGAAACTGGAAGAATTGAAGAGAATGGAACAACGAATAGGCAATCTTGATACCCATGATGCCTTGTACCTTCTCACAAATTGCTTGAGTCTGCCCAGGTTGACACATTTCCTAAGATGTGCTCCTTCATGTGATAACTCTATACTGCATGAATATGACAATGACCTGAGGCAGATCTTTATTAAAGTACTTAACCTTACTCTAGAAGATAGGCAGTGGGACCAAGCTACACTTCCAGTCAGACTAGGAGGCATTGGTGTCCGCAAGTCATCAAAGATTGCGCTACCTGCTTTCCTGTCCTCATGCGTTGCATCCAGAGGGCTTGTAGCAGCAATTCTCCCTGAACATCTTAGGGACAAGATTGGAGTCCAGGACCAAAAGTTCGTTGACGGAGCCAGGATCTGGGATAACCTAACAGGCTATGAAACCAGACCTGCTCCCCCCAACAACTACAAACAGTCACACTGGGATGGCCCGGTAGTAGAGAATATAGCCTCAACAATGCTTCAGAGTGTGTCAGGGAAGGATAGAGCCCGCCTCCTGGCAGTTAGAGCTCCTCATGCAGGGGGCTTTCTGTTAGTTGTTCCCAACTCTAGCCTTGGCATGCGCCTTGACCAACAGACCATCCGCGTTGGTGGTGCCCTTCGATTTGCCGCCCCTATTCTCGCCGAACACAGGTGTATTTGTGGCAGTGAAGCAGCAGACCGATTTGGGTATCATGGTCTTGTGTATCGTAAATCGGAGGGAAAGATTGCAAGACATGAAGAGGTTAATAACATTATCAAGAGGAGCTTCACAACAGCCGGGTGCCCAGCAGTAAGGGAGCCACCCCAATTATGTAGATTTGATGGCAGCCAAAAGCGTCCAGATGGTATCACCTTTCAAGCTTGGACAGACGGCAAGCAGGTAGTGTGGGACTACACATGTGCATCTACCTTGGCTGATACCTATCTCCAATACACCAGGGTCCTAGGAGGGGCAGCTGCCAGCTTCAGGGAGTCCCAGAAGTCAAGAAAATACAGAGAACTTGCCCATCATTATATGTTTGTTCCCATAGGCTCGGAGACCCTTGGCTCATGGGGAAAGAGTGCATCTAAGTTCCTCTAGGAGCTAGGCAAAAGACTCAATAGGATAACTAGGGATCCCAGGGCAGCTAGTTTTCTGTTCCAACGACTCAGAACTGCTGTTCAGAGGGGTAATGCATGCTGTATTCATTACTTCTCTTATCATGCCTCCTCTGTCAAGAAGAGTGTTCTTATCTCCCTCTTTCTCCGTGCTCTCCGCATCTGTGATCCTCAGTTTCTTGAAGCAGAAATTTCCACTCTTCATAATTCTTTTTCCCGCCTGGGCTACCCTTCCCATTTCATAGACTCTGCTTTCTCTCGTGCTAAACGGACTTTCTTCTCTCCTAAACCCTCTACTCCTGAGAACTCTCCAGTCCTCTGCCTTCCCTACATCTCTGGTCTCTCTAATCTCAGCAACTCTCTCCGTTCCTTAGACATCAAACTTACCTTTCGCCAAACTAACACTCTTCGCACTAATCTAGTTCATACCTCCCCTACCTCCACAGATTCTCCTGGTGTCTACTCTATTTCTTGCTCCTCCTGTCCTCTTCAGTACTTCGGAGAAACTGGCCGATCTCTTTCTGACAGACTCAGGGAGCACAAAAAAAATAGTGTTAGGCTTGCCGACACTAATAATGCTCTTTTCTGTCATGTCAGAGATCACAGTCATCCCATTGATTGGTCTTCTGCTAAAACTGTCTACCCTACGTCTAACTTTCATAGTCGCCGCCTGGTTGAATCCTCCCTTATACACAACTTTCCCTGTATGAATCTTAGCCCTGGCTTTGTCTCTGTTGATGCTTTCCTCTCTCATTACATTGTTAAATGCTCTAAACTTCAGAACACCCGTGACTTAACCTGATTCCTTCCCTGTCTTATCTTCCCCCTTCTCCTTTTTCTCCTTGGGTTTTCCTTTCTTTCTGTTCTTTCTTTTGCCTTGTATTTTCCTTCATTTTTTCGCTTTTCTTCCCTCTCGTACCCCCCTTGCGGGCCGCTAGCCTCATAGCAGTGCTCCTTCCCATATGACTGTCTACTCTACTACCTTTACTACTACCTTTACTACTACCTTTACTACTACCACTACTACCACTACTCCTACATTTCCCCACTCTCTTGTACCCTCCCCTGTCTGCCTGCCTATAAATACCCTTCCTCTGTCTCTGTGTGTTAGTGTGACTTTGTAAATGGTCCAAGTCGGGCGAAACGTCGTCGTAAGCTCCTCTCTTTTATATGTGCGGTTGTGTGTGTATTGCACTAGACATGTATCTCTCACACCTTGTACTGCATATGTCGTCTTTATATCAACAATGTATCTCTTAAATCTTTTGTACCATATTATGTAATAAAATATACCTATTGGTAAAAATAGAAAAATGAAAAGATGGGGTGGTAGGAGAAGGGGAATATTCAAATGGCTTCAAAAAGAAATCCAAATATTCTTCCTTGAAGTCTTTTTATCCACTTCTGCGAGGCTATGGGTCCCACAATTTGCACCAGAGGTGGTCCCCATTATATATATATATATATATATATATATATATATATATATATATATATATATATATATATATATATATATATATATATATATATATATATATATATATATATATATATATAAGTAGTATACTTTTAGGCAGAGAAACTCAAAATGGCGGCGGTCACACCTAGGTGTGAAATTGAGGTGTGATTTTTTTTTTTTAAATCAATTTTTTTTCATTTTTTTTTTCAATTTTTTTTTCGAATTTCCATTTTCAAAATTTACATTTTTTCGAAATTTTGAGTTTTACCCTTTTTCGACAATGACACCAATTTTTTTTACTTTACCACTATGGAGGGGCAGATATATGGTAAAAAATGATCGATAATCTGTAATACTTCAGTCACCCTCCATCTCCTTGGATCAAGTTTTACAGAGTTGACAGATTTACCCTTTTCGAGAATGTTCAAAATATTTTATTTTTCGAATTTTGACTTGACCCACCAATTCCTCAGATCAAAATTTATTTTTAATTTCATTTTTCTCGATTTCAATAAAAAGAACGAAAAGATTTTGAGTCACCCTCCCCATCTCCTCGTATCAAAGTTTTGAGATCCCCCTCCCCCCCTTACAGGAGTACATCTTTCCCTTATTACATTGAATGAATTTAAAGTGTGTGACGTCACGTGACCGCCCGCGCCCCAGCGCCCGGTGAGGTCACACCAGTGACCTCATTATTCCTCTAAGTTAAATGAGCTAAGACCAACAAGTTATTTCATGGGAATAAAACAGGATAACACTAATACACATTTTTTTTCTTCAATCATTTATTTATTAATAAATAAAGATACATTTTACAGGAGAGTACAACAGGCTTGAGGAGGTATCTTACCCTTGTAAATGAATTAAACACAGGTTAAAACTAATACACAACATTTTTTCATCATTTATTTATTATACAATACGTATACATATATTCCCCATTTTCGGGTAACAGAATTAAAAGATACATTTCCAGGTAACAGAATAAAAAGGTACGATTTACAAAATTTCTTGTAATACAATAAAAAGTCCCCATACGGGTCTTCAGTTCAACAATTTATATACATTTTCTCCAGCTCAACATAGGGAAAACATTCATTGCGAGATCAGTGTATTCTGCTACGTTTAGATAGTGGAATATCAGGGTGTCCATAAGCCAAGGATTTCTTGGTATCCAAGTGATACCTTTTATCATCAAAGGCTGACAAGCCTCTCTTTTTAATCTTTACTGTACATATTTCACCTTTTTACGTTACTTATAGACTTACAAGTAAATAATTCCTTATCTACATTTTTCAAAACATTCTTATATCTTTCATGAGTTAATAATGGCATGAAATGTGATGGAATACCCTTGGCTCTGCTGACAGTATTTGATCTTCCAGCAATCTTTACAGATAACATTTTAGCTTTCAGAGCTACTAATTCACTAATATTATAATCACATATTTCAGATTTCAATAAACCTAATTCTCCTTTCCTACTATTATCATACAAGGGATGATCAGGACTGAAATTTGAAAAATCCATGTATCCTAACAAAGGCTCTCTTTTTAATTCAGTATACAAATCCTTACATTTCAAACTAAAAATATAGGAATCAGTGTCTGTATACAAAAGTTTTACATCTTCACCATAATGTTGTTTTAAAACTTTGTACCAAAAATGGTATAATTTCTTTTTGGCAATCTCGAGAATTTGAAAACCGAGATAAAGAGGTTGCTCGACTTGTAATTTCGTTTTATTGAATGTACAAATCACTCTATCTTGGTTCAATTGTGTGATATTTTTAAGGAAAGGATCTTTGGCAGCTTTAATAAATCCTTTCTTATTATTGATATATCTATAAGTCTCAGCATACTTTGTAATATTAAGTAATGATTTACCATAAATGGCATTATTGGTTAATTTGAAGGCTTTTGACTTGATGGGACATTGAGTAGCTGTTCTCTGCGCGATATTAGTTGTTATGAAGGGTTCTAAATATTTTGATTGATTATATTCATATACTGAATACACCTTTTCAATTTCTAATCCAAGTTCCATTAATAACTGAAGCAAATCTAAACTGATCAAATAATTTTTCTGAGGTAAATGGCTTGCCACTAATTTCGAATTAGATTTGGGAATATTTCTACCTTCATTTCTCAAAACAGATTCACAATAAGGAGATAACATTTCTTCTGATATATTCATGTGCGACAATATCAAGGGGAGTTCATCTGTGCGTCTAGCTACCTCGGGGTTCACAGGTTTGGTATCACATTCTATCCAATACCACTTTTCACCCTCACACCAAACATTACTTAACCCCACATCCAGGAAAGCATTCTGCTCCTCAATCTATAATTTTCTTATGCCGTTCTGGGGGAGAGCTTCTACCATAGCACTGGCGTACAAAGAATTAAAATCTAGATATAAAATATGGGTACCCATCCCACTCTTATCATCAAAATTGGGGTTAATTAAAGGATTATCAGCTTTAGTATACTGATTAACTGCACATGTGAACCCCCTCTGAGATTCCTTTTAATCAGATCATATAATTGATGGGAATATAACATATCTAACTTCACATTAGTTTTTAAGAGGAATGCATCCCAACTGAATGAAGGTAAACTTATGTAATTACTGACATCGAGTTTGTATATATCTTTGAGTGTTTTACGCCACTCCATGAAGACATCGGCTAACAATCCAACGTCTGTCTTGAGATACAACATCAAGTAATCTCCTAACGTCTTACATTTCCCCAGCTCAAATACTTTCAGTGCATGATCATAATCCTCCTGACTAATACTTTCAATGCATGATCATAATCCTCCTGGGTAATACTTTCAATGCATGATCATAATCCTCCTGGGTAATACTTTCAATGCATGATCATAATCCTCCTGACTAATACTTTCAATGCATGATCATAATCCTCCTGACTAATACTTTCAATGCATGATCATAATCCTCCTGACTAATACTTTCAATGCATGATCATAATCCTCCTGACTAATACTTTCAATGCATGATCATAATCCTCCTGACTAATACTTTCAATGCATGATCATAATCCTCCTGACTAATACTTTCAAAGCATGATCATAATCCTCCTGACTAATACTTTCAACATGATCAATCCTCTGATAATACTTTCAAGCATGATCATAATCCTCCTGACTAAACTTTCAAGCATGATCATAATCCTCCTGACTAATACTTCAAAGCATGATCATAATCCTCCTGACTAATACTTTCAAAGCATGATCATAATCCTCCTGACTATCAAGATGATCTAATCTCAATACTTTCAGCATGATCATAATCCTCCTGACTAATACTTTCAAAGCATGATCATAATCCTCCTGACTAATACTTTCAATGCATGATCATAATCCTCCTGACTAATACTTTCAATGCATGATCATAATCCTCCTGACTAATACTTTCAATGCATGATCATAATCCTCCTGACTAATAGCGATATTTCTCAGAGAATTAAAAAAAATGTTCTTTACTCGGTAATTTTGTTTCGTCGACTTTCTTTAAATTGTCTATATAATCATAGCATAAGACTTGTTTTCCTTTGCATAATAATGGTAAGACATCCTTAGGCGCATCTTTCAGAATAGATTCAGTATATTTCAGTGATTTACAAGCTTTGATATGTTGATCGGCTAAACTGGACAGAGATCCGTTCATTAAACTCAAGGAATCTTGAAACCTAAGCTGACCTATATCCACTTTCAAGAATTTATGACCTTGTTTCGAATGAAGTTCAAATTCTTTCGTATCGACTTGCAATTCCTTTAAAATTATTCCTAAATCATACGACATGTTATGACAAAATAATAATAATCTCTCAGTCTTATCTTTACATTGCATATTGCAAATATCACAATATCCGCCAATATAATTATTGAATTTTAAAGTATGATCATGATGTCTATGTGTTTTCTTAGTATCTTTGAAGGTGGTATCATATAATTCACAAGTAGTCTGTGCATCATATCTGGCATTATCCTCCTCTGTCATATGCTGTGCATCAATACTGGCATTATCCTCCTCTGTCATATGCTGTGCATCAATACTGGCATTATCCTCCTCTGTCATATGGATTACATAATATTCTCTTCTAAACTTTATCTTAGACCAATCACCATTGACATTTAAAATAAAATTATTAACAGTATCTAACCTGCGGGGAGAGTGGTATCTAACCTGCGGGGAGAGTGGTATCTAACCTGCGGGGAGAGTGGTATCTAACCCGCGGGGAGAGTGGTATCTAACCCGCGGGGAGAGTGGTATCTAACCTGCGGGGAGAGTGGTATCTAACCTGCGGGGAGAGTGGTATCTAACCTGCGGGGAGAGTGGTATCTAACCCGCGGGGAGAGTGGTATCTAACCAGGGGAGAGTGGTATCTAACCGCGGGGAGAGTGGTATCTAACCCGCGGGGAGAGTGGTATCTAACCTGCGGGGAGAGTGGTATCTAACCGCGGGGAGAGTGGTATCTAACCCGCGGGGAGAGTGGTATCTAACCTGCGGGGAGAGTGGTATCTAACCCGCGGGGAGAGTGGTATCTAACCCGCGGGGAGAGTGGTATCTAACCCGCGGGGAGAGTGGTATCTAACCCGGGGAGAGTGGATCAACCGGGGAGAGTGGTATCTAACCGCGGGGAGAGTGGTATCTAACCCGCGGGGAGAGTGGTATCTAACCCGCGGGGAGAGTGGTATCTAACCCGCGGGGAGGACAACCGGGAGTGGTATCTAACCCCAGATGACCCCGGGGAGAGTGGTATCTAACCCGCGGGGAGAGTGGTATCTAACCCGCGGGGAGAGTGGTATCTAACCCGCGGGGAGAGTGGTATCTAACCCGCGGGGAGAGTGGTATCTAACCGCGGGGAGAGTGGTATCTAACCCGCGGGGAGAGTGGTATCTAACCCGCGGGGAGAGTGGTATCTAACCCGCGGGGAGAGTGGTATCTAACCCGCGGGGAGGGGTGGTATCTAACCCGCGGGGAGAGTGGTATCTAACCCGCGGGGAGAGTGGTATCTAACCCGCGGGGAGAGTGGTATCTAACCCGCGGGGAGAGTGGTATCTAACCGCGGGGAGAGTGGTATCTAACCCGCGGGGAGAGTGGTATCTAACCCGCGGGAGAGTGGTATCTAACCCGCGGGAGAGTGGTATCTAACCCGCGGGGAGAGTGGTATCTAACCCGCGGGGAGAGTGGTATCTAACCTCGCGGGAGAGTGGTATCTAACCCGCGGGGAGAGTGGTATCTAACCCGCGGGGAGAGTGGTATCTAACCCGCGGGAGAGTGGTATCTAACCGCGGGGAGAGTGGTATCTAACCCGCGGGGAGAGTGGTATCTAACCCGCGGGGAGAGTGGTATCTAACCCGCGGGAGAGTGGTATCTAACCCGCGGGGAGAGTGGTATCTAACCCGCGGGGAGAGTGGTATCTAACCTGCGGGGAGAGTGAAAGGTATCTAACCCGCGGGGAGAGTGGATTACTAACCCGCGGGGAGAGTGGTATCTAACCGCGGGGAGAGTGGTATCTAACCGCGGGGAGAGTGGTATCTAACCGCGGGGAGAGTGGTATCTAACCCGCGGGGAGAGTGGTATCTAACCCGCGGGGAGAGTGGTACTCAACCCGCGGGGAGAGTGGTATCTAACCCGCGGGGAGAGTGGTATCTAACCGCGGGGAGAGTGGTATCTAACCCGCGGGGAGAGTGGTATCTAACCCGCGGGGAGAGTGGTATCTAACCCGGGGAGAGTGGTATCTAACCCGCGGGGAGAGTGGTATCTAACCCGCGGGGAGAGTGGTATCTAACCGCGGGGAGAGTGGTATCTAACCTGCGGGGAGAGTGGTATCTAACCCGCGGGAGAGTGGTATCTAACCGCGGGGAGAGTGGTATCTAACCCGCGGGAGAGTGGTATCTAACCGCGGGGAGAGTGGTATCTAACCGCGGGGAGAGTGGTATCTAACCTGCGGGGAGAGTGGTATCTAACCCGCGGGGAGAGTGGTATCTAACCTGCTGGGAGAGTGGTATTAACCTGCTGGAGATGTATCTAACCTGCGGGAGAGTGGTATCTAACCTGCTGGGAGAGTGGTATCTAACCTGCTGGGAGAGTGGTATCTAACCTGCTGGGAGAGTGGTATCTAACCTGCTGGGAGAGTGGTATCTAACCTGCTGGGAGAGTGGTATCTAACCTGCTGGGAGAGTGGTATCTAACCTGCTGGGAGAGTGGTATCTAACCTGCGTGGAGAGTGGTATCTAACCTGCGGGGAGAGTGGTATCTAACCTGCGGGGAGAGTGGTATCTAACCTGCGGGGAGATTGGTATCTAACCTGCGTGGAGAGTGGTATCTAACCTGCGGGGAGAGTGGTATTTAACCTGCGGGGAGAGTGGTATCTAACCTGCGGGAGAGTGGTATCTAACCTGCGGGGAGAGTGGTATCTAACCTGCGGGAGACTGGTATCTAACCTGCGGGGAGACTGGTATCTAACCTGCGGGGAGAGTGGTATTTAACCTGCGGGGAGACTGGTATCTAACCTGCGGGGAGACTGGTATCTAACCTGCGGCGAGACTGGTATCTAACCTGCGGGGAGAGTGGTATCTAACCTGCGGGGAGAGTGGTATCTAACCTGCGGGGAGAGTAGTATCGAACCTGCGGGGAGTCTGGTATCTAAACTGCGGGGAGAGTGGTATCGAACCTGCGGGAGACTGGTATCTAACCTGCGGGGAGACTGGTATCTAACCTGCGGGGAGAGTGGTATCTAACCTGCGGGGAGAGTGGTATCTAACCTTCGGGGAGACTGGTATCTAACCTGCGGGGAGAGTGGTATCTAACCTGCGGGGAGAGTGGTATCTAACCTGCGGGGAGAGTGGTATCCAACATACATTCTAAATCGAATACACCGAATACACCGCTGGAATGAGTATGACTAAAATTTGTAAAATTTACAGTTGTTCCTTCCGCGCGGAACACCAGAGTCTGATTGATTTTACACTCTTCTTGGTGGGTATCTAACTCTTCCTGGGTATTCAACTTCATCAAACATCTGTGACAATGTTTCTTTACTTCACCACGTTCTTTCATTATAGTTCTAATATATTCGTCAAAATCTTTGATTAAATCCAAATGGGATTCATTCAACATTAGCGCGCACATAATATCCTTATATTTCTTATTTCCCTTACCACACATGGATACGAACGAACCATCTTTATCCTTTCTTAATTGATAAACATATAATGCAACCTTATTTTCCTTTTCTAATAATCCTAACTTATCACGTGTAATTGGAAAATCATCTATACACAATTTTACATGATTAAGGCATCCTCTCTTAGTGTTTACAACTCTATCTATATCACACCATCTCATACCCTTTTTCTGACATTGATAGGCGACAAAAGCCGCAGTACACACAAGCCATCGTTAACGACAGCGTTAAAAATATATTGGCTTCCTCTCAATTTCTTGGGATATTCCACATATGTTCCTAATTGTACTTTAAGTTCGACCATAAAATACTCGATACTGAAAGATCCAATTTGATCTATGATCCAGCCAGAACGTTCCTGATCTTACAGTTCTGTCTCGTACCTTTCCAATATTGTTTCCAGCCATCGATCAAATACTTCAGATATTTCCTCTTCACTAACTATCTCAAAGGCTAAATTTATCACAAACTGTCCATTCTGATCATCACCTGATATATTCTGACGTAATGTTCTAATAATAACAATCGGATGGATTCTGAGCGACATTGCCATAGGTGATCTATCATACATATGTCGCATTTGTCCTATAAAATACTCTCTATATTCATGTAAATACATTCTTAAATCTCTCATAAGTTGAGGGGACACTATATTTCCTCACTGTGCTTACCCTCTCATTCACGGGCGCTGAAGTATTGTTGTGTGAGGTGCTTGCCCTCTCATTCACGGGCGCTGAAGTATTGTTGTGTGAGGTGCTTGCCCTCTCATTCACGGGCACTGAAGTATTGTTGTGTGAGGTGCTTGCCCTCTCATTCACGGGCGCTGAAGTATTGTTGTGTGAGGTACTTGCCCTCTCATTCACGGACGCTGAAATATTGTTGTGTAGTGCTTGTCCCTCTCATTCACGGGCGCTGAAGTATTGTTGTGTGAGGTGCTTGCCCTCTCATTCACGGGCGCTGAAGTATTGTTGTGTGAGTGTTTGCCCTCTCATTCACGGGCACTGAAGTATTGTTGTGTGAGGTACTTGCCCCCTCATTCACGGGCGCTGAAGTATTGTTGTGTGAGGTACTTGCCCCCTCATTCACGGGCGCTGAAGTATTGTTGTGTGAGGTACTTGCCCCCTCATTCACGGGCGCTGAAGTATTGTTGTGTGAGTGCTTGCCCTCTCATTCACAAGCGCTGAAATATTGTTGTGTGAGGTACTTGCTCCCTCATTCACGGGCGCTGAAGTATTGTTGTGTGAGGTACTTGCCCCCTCATTCACGGGCGCTGAAGTATTGTTGTGTGAGGTACTTGCCCCCTCATTCACGGGCGCTGAAGTATTGTTGTGTGAGGTACTTGCCCTCTCATTCACGGCCGCTGAAGTATTGTTGTGTGAGGTACTTGCCCTCTCATTCACGGCGCTGAAGTATTGTTGTGTGAGGTGCTTGCCCTCTCATTCACGGGCACTGAAGTATTGTTGTGTGAGGTGCTTGCCCTCTCATTCACGGGCGCTGAAGTATTGTTGTGTGAGGTACTTGCCCTCTCATTCACGGGCGCTGAAGTATTGTTGTGTGAGTGCTTGCCCTCTCATTCACGGACGCTGAAGTATAGTTGTGTGAGGTGCTTGCCCTCTCATTCACGGGCACTGAAGTATTGTTGTGTGAGGTGCTTGCCCTCTCATTCACGGGCGCTGAAGTATTGTTGTGTGAGGTGCTTGCCCTCTCATTCACGGACGCTGAAATATTGTTGTGTGAGGTGCTTGCCCTCTCATTCACGGGCGCTGAAGTATTGTTGTGTGAGGTGCTTGCCCTCTCATTCACGGGCACTGAAATATTGTTGTGTGAGGTGCTTGCCCTCCATTCACGGGCGCTGTGGAGAGAGCGGTGAGTAGTAGTGTGGATGGGATGAGTGGGAAGCAGTGGTCTGAGAGAGAGGCGGTGGTAGTAGTGTGGATGGGATGAGTGGGAAGCAGTGGTCTGGAGAGAGAGTGGTGGTAGTAGTGTATATGGAGTGAGTGGAAGCAGTGGTCTGGAGAGAGCGGCGGTAGTAGTGTGGATGGAGTGAGTGGGAAGAAGTGGTCTGGAGAGAGAGCGGCCTTAGTAGTGTGGATGGAGTGAGTGGGAAGCAGTGGTGTGGAGAGAGAGCAGTGGTAGTAGTGTGCATGGAGGATTGGTTGGGAATTTAAGGTGGTAGTGTGGATGGAGGATTGGTTGGGCATGGAAGGTAGTATTGTGGATAGAGGATTGCTTGGGAATTTAAGGTGGTAGTGTGGATGGAGGAATGGTTGGGCAGGGAAGGTAGTAGTGTGGATGGAGGATTGGTTGGGCAGGGAAGGTAGTAGTGTAGATGGAGGATTGGTTGGGCAGGGAAGGTAGTAGTGTGGATAGAGGATTGGTTGGGAATTTTAGGTGGTAGTGTATATGGAGGATTGGTTGGGCAGGGAAGGTAGTAGTGTGGATGGAGGATTGTTGGGGCAGGGAAGTTGGTAGTGTGGATAGAGGATTGGTTGGGCAGGGAAGGTGGTATTGTGGGTGGAGGATTGGTTGTGCAGGGAAGGTGATAGTGTGGATGGAGGATTGCTTGGGCAGGGAAGATGGTAGTGTGGATGAAGGATTGGTTGGGAAGGGTAGGTAGTAGTGTGGATGGATGATTGGTTGGGCAGGGAAGGTGGTAGTATAGATGGAGGATTGGTTGGGAAGGGTAGGTGGTAGTGTGGATGGAGGATTGGTTGGGCAGGAAGGTGGTGGTATGGATGGAGGATTAGTTGGGCAGGAAGGTGGTAGTGTGGATGGAGGATTGGTTGGGAAGGGTAGGTGGTAGTGGATGGAGCATTGGTTGGGCAGGGAAGGTGGTAGTGTTAATGGAGGATTGGTTGGGCTGGGAAGGTGGTAGTGTGGATGGAAGATTGGTTGGGCAGGGAAGATGGTAGTGTGGATGGAGGATTGGTTGGGCAGGGAAGGTGGTAGTGTGGATGGAGGATTGGTTGGGCAGGGAAGGTTGTAGTGTGGATGGAGGATTGGTTGGGCAGGGACGGTGGTAGTGTGGATGGAGGATTAGTTGAGAAGGGAAGGTAGTAGTGTGGATGGAGGATTGGTTGGGCAGGGAAAGTGGTAGTGTGGATGGAGGATTGGTTGGGCAGGGACGGTGGTAGTGTGGATGGAGGATTGTTTGGGAAGGGAAGGTGGTAGTGTGGATGGAGGATTGGTTGGGCAGGGAAGGTGGTATTGTGGATGGAGGATTGGTTGGGCAGGAAGGTTTTGTGTGGATGGAGGATTGGTTGTGAAAGGAAGGTGGTAGTGTGGATGGAGGATTGGTTGGGAAAGGAAGGTGTTAGTGTGGATGGAGGATTGGTTGGGCGGGGAAGGTGGTAGTGTGGATGGAGGATTGGTTTGGCAGGGAAGTTTTAGTGTGGATGGAGGATTGGTTGGGAAAGGAAGGTGGAGTGTGGATGTAGGATTGGTTGGGAAGGGAATGTAGTAGTGTGGATGGAGGATTGGTTGGGCAGGGAAGGTTGTAGTGTGGATGGAGGATTGGTTGGGCAGGGAAGGTTTTAGTGTGGATGGAGGATTGGTATAACGCTGTGTTATTTGGAGTTTTGGAGGCGTGGTTGAAATGATAAGGCTTCGGAGGCTTCTTACTTTATTTGTAATTAAGGGTGCAGGTAACAGGCTGCGTTTCTGTGGCCATGGCCAAGGGCCATGCTTTGCGAGAGGAGACAGAGTTAGGCCTGTTGACTGACTGAAGTTTGGGCGCCAAGTGAGGGAGAGGCAGGGGTGAGGCAGACTCACATGGGTATGCCTACAGGCTTGCCCTCTGGCGGAATACTATGGAAACTATCATGGCGCGAAATATGAACTCAGCTGGCAGACTGCATGGGCTCTCTATGGAGACAGTCAGGCTGTCTACATTGCTCGGTCACGCATCCATGGTCGTCCCGACCATGAATGGCATTAAAAAAAAACTCGGGTCTCTTTCTCGCAAGAACAGGTCACAGAACACAAAAGAAAAATACATATATACATAAACATATGGACATAGAAAAAACTTCCTCCAGAGAGGGAAGAAAAAAGAGTGTGCTTCGTGGTCTAAGGCAGTGAGCGTCGATGCAGCACTGCACGCCTTCCTGCGTCTGGACATACTGCAACACGGGAGACAAGCTGCTGCTGAGCTGTGATGTAACAGGTTACGGTCTCCTCTGGGATGTGAAGCAGACATCGTAGTAGTCGGTGCAGGGTTCACTCAACCTGGGGCACAACTGCTGGTGCCCTCGAGTGAGGCGTCGTCAGTAGTCACAACAGGACAGGACTGGCAAGCGACTCAGGAGGACATTCCTCGACTGGTACTGTCGCTGGAGCTGTCACTGCTGGCGAGTGTGGGAGTCGTGACAGGGACGACTCGGCGAAACATCTGGAGGTCGTAACAGTATACACCTTACTGCAGTGAGTGGGCTAGCAGTCAAAGTGACATCATCTTTGTGCAGGCTGCTCACTGAAGCTGTGACACGAGGCTGACAGTCGCCTGCCAACAGGCTTAACTGCGGCTCGACGAGTGTCATCTCTCGACAGTAGAAGTTACAGCAGAGGGCAGTGTAAGCGTCCCCAGACTGGTCATCTGCAATAACTGGACTGACGGTCTTGGAGGTGAAGTGGAACTCTCGATGGGAGAATCGTCGCGGGTACGATTCAGCAAAGGCATCTACGAGCGGCGAACAATAAGAGCTTTCTGTACAGGGCGCTCGGACGCTCGTAACTGACGCCTGGACTGACAAATGTCAGCTGTCAAGCGCGCGGGGCGCTGGTCACACACTGGGTGACAAAGTAACACATAGGTGCTACATAGACACACGAGAAACTGCACACATACTACACATGTGGTACAACATAGCTTACTAGCAAAAGACGCTTTTCTGTATAAAAATCGTCACTAAGTAATACTCGAACATGTGAGAACACTGACTGAGACGAATAATGAACACTCGACTTATATCTTCTCTCAAACTTCTCGACAATAATGAAAATAAAATGATTACTGTGAAACTAGAACACTCGGGACATCACATGGGTGATATCAGGCGTGACACCGCGAGTGATGTCAGCAGACGTCGCGAGGAACGTCAGGCAACATCGTGGGTAACGTCGCGAGGTGACGTTCTGGAGTGACATGATGATGGATGTCATGGGGTGACATTGCTAAGTGACATCAGTGGAGTGACGTCGTGGAGTCGGCAGCATCGTGACGTCAGCAGCATTGTGGTGACGTCATGGTTGATGTGGGCGCAGACCACAGCGGGCTTGCTGATCTGGCTTACCCACATGGCGTGCTGATCAGGTGGCTTGGTCACACGTGGCTTCAGTGGCCTCGGACACTCTGATACACAGTTCTCGCAAGAATTCACAAGGAAATTCAGAAAACAGCATAGAGGAGTGGGCAGTGGTGGTGTATGGTGTGTGGCGGCGTAACTAGGGCGGCGTGAGTGTCTGGGTGAGAGGCGAGCCGGCCGCTTCCTACTCTCACCCTACCCATACACGAGGGAGACACCCACACTAGACGCTGAAATCACCACTAACTCACCTCTGAAGTGCTGAAATAGCAGTGCTGAGCTGATCAACAACAGCAGAACATGCTGGCAAGGCTGAGCACGTGACTGAGAAACAGCATGGGACGCTGTGGCGTGAAGTCAGTGACGCCATTTCTCTGAGAATTAGACAAATTTCGGCCTGAATCCTGCTTGTACCTGTGTCTGGATGCTGAGATTTGCAGACACGGCATCAGGATAACTCGTTGAGAGACGGATGCTTCTTGTAGAGACTGATGAAGTGGTAGATAACTTCATTCCTCTTCCTCCCTCAACACATCAGCTGCGAGGCACCACTGGCACCATTTATAACGATGTGTTATTTGGAGTTTAAAGGCGTGGTTGAAATGATAAGGCTTCGAGGCTTCTTACTTTATTTGTAATAAAGGGTGCGGGTAACAGGCTGCGTGTCTGTGGCCATGGCAAAGGGCCATGCCTTGCGAGAGGAGACGAGTTAGGCCTGTTGACTGACTGAAGTTTGGGCGCCAAGTGAGGAGAGGCAGGGGTGAGGCAGACTCACATGGGTATGCCTACAGGCTTGCCCTCTGGCGGAATACTATGGAAACTAGCATGGCGCGAAATATGAACTCAGCTGGCAGACAGCATGGGCTGTCTATGCAGACAGTCAGGCTGTCTACATTGGTTGGGAAAGGAAGGTGGTAGTGTGGATGGAGGATTGGTTGGGCAGGGAAGGTAGTAGAGTGGATGGAGGATTGGTTGGGCAGGGAAAGTGGTAGTGTGGATGTAGGATTGGTTGGGAAGGGAAGGTGGTAGTGTGGATGTAGGATTGGTTGGGCAGGGAAGGTGGTAGTGTGGATGGAGGATTGGTTGGGCAGGGAAGGTGGAGGTGTGGATGGAGGATTGGTTGGGCAGGGAAGGTAGTAGTGTGGATGGAGGATTGGTTGGGAAGGGGAGGTGGTAGTGTGGATGTAGGATTGGTTGGGTGGGGAAGGTGGTAGTTAGTTACCATTTTGTCCTAGGCACATGTCAATTAGACACTAGGCCTGTTGTATATATGTGTGTGTGTATGTGTATGTAAGGAAACACTTCGAAATGTTTCTGCCCCACCGGGAATTGAACCCGGCCCCTCCGTGCGTCAAGCAAGAGCTTTACCCACTAGGCCACCGGGTGAGAGAGGAGAGATGATAGGCAGGGAGTGTCAGTGGCAGGGAGTGTCAGTGGCAGGGAGTGTTAGTGGCATTTAACCCAAGCTAAGCTTTGTACATTTGTATATCACCAAGTACTTGTTTAACAACCAAAGTAATGAAATACTGTCAATATTGAATTCACATCAGTAGTGTACAATCTCTCTGTAGAACGCAAAATGGCGGCGGTCCACCCCCAACCCCCCAACCCCCCCCACTTCCGGTCACCCCCCCACATCCGGTAACCCCATCCCCCACCCCACTTCCGGTCGACCCACCCCCCACTTCCGATACGCCCCCAACGCCCCCATTTTTTTTTTTTTTTTCATCCTGAGCAGGTCCGCACCCCTCACCCCCTCACCCCCTCCACACCCCTGAGACCCTCATCCCTGAGCGGTCTCCTTCCGCGCTCGAGCCCCCGCCCCGCCGCGCCGCCGCCGCGCCCGCCCCGCCCCGCCCCGCGCCCCGCCCCGCGCCCCGCCCCGCGCCCTTCCGCGTCGAGCCGCCCCGAGCTGCCTTCTGCAGCGCCTTCTGTGATCGCCCCCGCTCCTCGATTTTTTTTTCGAATTTTCCCTACTTTTTTTCCAAAAATTTCGAATTTTAGAGGATTTCAATTCCTCAGATCAAGATTTACATCGATTTTCATGAATAATACAAAATTTCCTTGGATCAAGTTCCTTATGGCGTATAATATTTCACAATTTTACTAATTCATCAGAAAAGACACCCTATGGGGCCTCTTTTTAGGTTAAACAAGCTAAAATTATGTTAAAAGAATTTATTGTAGGTTAACACTAATACATTTTTTCATCATTTATTTATTAATACATATACATTATCGGTTAACAGAGTAAAAGATACATTATATTTATTAATACATATATAAATATAAAAGATACAATTTTCCATGTTTTCAGGTAATATGGTAACCCCTATGGGGTAAGGTAAAAAAAATTCGATTTCAATAAAAATAACGAAAGATAGGCTGACAAGCCTCTCTTTTTAATCTTTACTGTAGATATTTCACCTTTTACGTTATAGACTTACAAGTGAATACTCACACTCCTTAACTGAACCTCCTTTGCATCTCACTCTCCCCATTCTCCTCACTCACTCACACATGGATACTTAACCCAGGATAACACAAATTTTCAACACTTTGCTCTGCATACACTTTCATTTTTATTAATTATTCACACAATTTTTCACTCATATCCCACAAAGTCACAAATTCACTATTCTACCATGTACAAACCACCTCACACTCCTTAACCAGGATAACAAATTTTCAGATGTTTTAATATCCATGTACAAGTCTCAACACCTCCCCAGCACCTCACTCTTCCTTTCATATCTCTTCCCTTCACCTCACCTCACCTCACTCACTCACACACACACACACACACACACACACACACAATCCAACGATACTTAACCCATTTCTAAATTCGATATAAGATCTATCACTCATTGAATAACATTTTTAATATTTCATTATAAGAATCTTCTTCACAGCATATATATTTTCCCTCATGTGATTAACTAAATACAACTCTTTCTAATCAGGTTTACTATTAAATCATGTTTTTAGTAAAAAAGTTGTCATGAAACACTTTT